>JAJNMT010000285.1:89985-201722 GCA_025685495.1 Huntiella abstrusa | reverse complement strand
GCCGCAAATGGCCCAGGTATCTGATCACAGGACCAGGCCTGCGTTTCGAGATGCCAATCCTCCTATGCAGGACTTCACCGAGGTGGCTAATCCTGGTTTTCGCAGAACCGTCGAGTCTATCTTAGTGCTGACATGAAGCCTCAGTTCATAATAGTAGTGTTAATACTATGGTCATGCAATTCACACATTGCCCATACCCTCTGGAGTCTGAACAACAAGATTGTCATGGCCAACAACAAATCGACAGGGCTTTACCTAGCGGCCCACGATGTCCACTCAAGAGATTGCAGGTATGGCCGTCATATGTCAAGATAATACTCGAATTTGGTATTCGTATTTCAAATCAGGGGATTATTCGTCCCCCCAAACGCTATGACTGCAGAAGAGACATTTTCTGCACGAAGAGTACATAGTCATAATGTCATACATCACCACAACAACACACGAGGGTCTCGGAAGAATTAGACGGGGTCCTCACCAGCCATGGTTCACATGCACCCGTATTTCCGCATTCACGGACAGGTATATCCAGAAAGTGTTGTATATGATATGTATTTTCCTTCGTCGCCGGTTCACCTGTACAAAATTGTCCCTCATA
Source organism: Huntiella abstrusa (assembly GCA_025685495.1). Classification (NCBI taxonomy): domain Eukaryota; kingdom Fungi; phylum Ascomycota; class Sordariomycetes; order Microascales; family Ceratocystidaceae; genus Huntiella; species Huntiella abstrusa. The sequence continues at coordinate 201,124 of JAJNMT010000285.1, read as the reverse complement.
CAAACACAATCTACCCTCCCTTGTCTCTAAATTCACTTTTAGGTAAGTCGCGGCCACATAAATCCACTTCGCATTCCAAAATCCATCCATACTCAATATCTCACCTGCGGTGACATTGGGGTTGGGAGGTGGTGCTGAACCAGTGATGAGAGTACTAATGGCGGTGCCATCTTCAAACCCACCTTACCAATTGACCACCTGCACATCACCAGATGGTCCTTCGCCCCCGTTATCGGCCGGCCATAAATGACTCGAAGGCACGAATTCGCGTGCTCCAGCGCTGAGGAAGGGACGCGCGGCAGCCTGCAACTTGTGTGGCACAAACACAGACGCTTCATCGTTAAGATGGCTACGGGCTGCAGCTTGCAGACCGCATGGTACAAAATCAGGGCCTTCCACGTTGATAGCTTGGTGTTCTGTGGCTTCTAGCCTGGTTGGGACGAACTTCTTTGAGGAAGGATTCGAGGAGCTCTTTTTGGCTGCTGACTGGTTTTTCGGGCTTTTGCCGGTAGCTGTCATAGTCGTGTTGGGAGAAGCCGAAATCTTAGGGCTGGCCTCCAAAGAGAGGGGTGGAGCTGATAAGGAACCCTCTCCTGCAAGCTCGGGGCAGTCCATAATGTTGTTGTGGGAGCCCACAGCCCAAGACCTCTTGGCGGCTTGAAGTTGGTCCCAGACCCCTTTGCCTTTGAAGAAATTACCCGTCTGTTGTCAGTCACGGACTCCTATTCAGGACTGGTTAGCGCAGCTCCGTATGACCTATAGTATTTACGATGACTTACTTGCTTCGGATCATTCAAGGCTGGACACATTGAATTGATCTGGGCCCTGCTTCACGATGGATTCGAATCCCCAGGGCTCAGTCGACCAGTTTTAACCCCCTGTGCGGGTGCAACGTAACCAGTCTCTAGTTGAGCATCTCCGCAATGGTAAGATGGCGCCGGCGAGGCACCTTGACCTCGACGTCCTTCGGGTTTAGCAAATCCGCAATGGTGATTTTGCGGTGTTTGGTGGGGCCGGATGACTGGCGCTCGGAGGTCGCGGCGTTAGTAGAGGGAGACTTTGCCGGGGAAGACATTTTGTTTGACTAGATTGATTGTTGGCGAGTCTATAGATATCTGTAGTGGGAGTGTAAATGGTAGTACCAAAATAGACACTCCTTTCAGATTTTCAAGCTCATGTTAGTGATGGAACATATTGTCCAAGGGAAGACGATAACTTACTGTGATTCCGGATTGTCCCGTGGGTTCATTACGCACGGTGCCACGGGTCGCTCTCACCAGAAGCGATCCAGGGAATGACAAGGCCCGAATATGGTGTCATGGAGTTGGAAAGGATATTTGAAAATTGAACGCACAAACGCCGCTGCTCCCTTAACTGCCAGCTCGGTTTTGGGCACGGTTGAAAGCCGAACTAGGCATTCTGCACTCTGAACAGTCTGCACTCTGAACAGTCTGCACTCTGAACAGTCTGCGAGACATGCGAGAGCAGTTCTTGGATCACATCAGTCTGAGGCTGAAATGCGTCCACGACCCATTTTAGTCTGTCGAGAGCAGCATTGTATCTCTGGATCTCTGTCGCCAACTGCTCTTTAAACTGTGCTCGCTCGGCAGCGGTAACGCAGTGGCCCCTGGGGAAAGCTCGCGTTGTCCACGATAGCTGTTAGGACTCTAGTGACGCTCAAGCGCAATGGCGATACTCCGCTTCATCGGGAAAAAGACGATGCTGAACGCTGTGACAGTAATCCAGTATCCATCTCTATAAATATATTGGACCAAGGAATGTGATTGAGGGTATATGCAGAAGCAGTTGAGCCCTCTGCGAGGGTGATCAAAACAGATGTCAGACAGAATTGAAGAAGGTCTGACGAAATGTGCCCGAATACCAAGGGATATATGATTCCATAACAGAAGGTAGCAGTGTGGATCCCCGCGTAGGTACCCTTGACACTAGGGGGCTCTTTAATCGGGGCTGTTGCCGTCTTTAAACTTCCGCACTCGGTGCCTTTCCCGGATGGTCGTAGGTCATGGATTGATGTTTGGAAAGCAGAGGACCATTGCACAAGAAAAAGCGTGGCTCTCAATGTGGAATACAAAGGGCTGTCAAACTCCTATGGTGTGCCCGCGTTGTATGAAAGGGACGGCACTCATGATTACTGATAGGGTTGTCAATGCATGCGTGGTGTCTGGCGTCCATAAAGGGTTTCCCACCCGACTAAACACAAAGTGGGATCCATCCCACAGAAAACAAGGTTCTATAAGTAGCTGAAGTGGACGCAAAATAGACAAGTGCACATACCTTGGGGAGTTAACGGAGAATAACCGGGGACAGTAAGCATAGGGTATATTCAAACACCACTTGCTAAGCCCAACAGAATCGGCCTCGTATATCAGAAACCACAGTCCTGGTCACTAACACCGTAATACACGAGACCCAAATTTCAATCCATGTTAGAAGCGACCTTTAACTGGCACAACATCTCTTTTTATGTGGAAGACCACGTGATTTTCTCCATGTTTGTGGGCACATTCAACCAGTAGAAATTTATTTCTGGTCTTCCCTGGGTAGCTGTCATGTTATGGAATGTTTCTATCCCTTCTGTTGAAAAGCCATGGACTTCCCGTGCTTCCTGGAGTCGGGAGCCAGCCATTATACAAAGACGGTACTCTATCGCGGTAATTCATGTTCTCTAGCTTGTTCCTCTCTGTCATCCAGGTCATATGTTCACGCTTCCTCGTTTCTTAACTAGGTATAAATACATTTGTATTGATATTTGATCTCGCGAGTGCCTTAATCCCATCAACCTCCATAACTAATAACGATAGCAGCTTCAGGGCTTTCTGGGCCAGCCGGCAGTACGTCCCCAAGTGGGCTGAACGTAACTCTCTTCAGGAATAGCCAAATGGGCGTGCTGGGATGCCGCGCCTTCATCAGCGATTTTTAGCTTGTCCATAGACAGCTCTAATCCCTGGCCAATCCCGTCGGCGGTTGTCCCTTTGCCTCGAACTGACGAGTTCTGAGCAGTCAAAACGTGGTTTTCAGCTTTGTTGAGAACACCCAAGCGTGAGCCGCCGACCTCCTCAGCGTCCGCCGGCTGATCCCGCTGTGAACGGAAAGTCCAACGACCGCCGACCACCGCAAAGTCAATACCCGGGATCCCGGTTTTCGTCTTCTTCGTGTACTTGGTGTCGAAGTCCCACAACCCTTCTACCAACGAAAAGTTGGCCTCGTTGGGGTCGCGATTCTGGGCTCCAACAGGCTTCACAGTTGCTCCAACGCGCTGTTTGCCTTTCCCATCCGTCTTCTGGCTTTCATCATGACCCCAAAGGTGCTTGAAACGTGAGACACCTGTCTGGTTGCGGTGGGGAGAAGGTTGCGGAACCATGGGGGGAAGCGCGAGGGGGAATCCATCCCAAGTGGGCTTCGGCAGAGCATACTGTGTGGCAGGTTGAGTAGCAGGTTGAGTAATGTTTTCCATAGGAAGCTGTTGCAGCACCTGTTTGTCAAAGTCGCAGTTAGTCTCATGGTGGTCTTCTTTGACTTTGTCAACTATCCAAAGTTCACAGTCGGCAACAAGTACACTTACTTTCAAAGGTTGCAAGGTTGCTTTATCTTCGGTATCTTCCGGGACACCGGTCATCTGGGCTGTCTTCAAGGTGTTAGTATGTCTCTGAGAACATGAACGAACAGAAATAACCAGAGCTAGTGCTCAGCGACTAAGACTTACCTTTGCAGTGCGACCGGCGTTCGATCTTTCCGTATCATAGTCATAGTAGGGATCGGTTTCCTCTATGTCTTTCAGGGTGGGCTTGTACCAAGCGGCTTGTCTCGCGCTGTGACTGTTGTCATTCTCGACACTCTTGGCTGTCAGAGAATCCCCAGAAAAACTTTCACTAGTTGCGTCGGAAGGCGTAGCAAATTCAGATCCATCTCCGTAGAGAGTGCTTGTAGGTGTCTGAGGAATAGCACCTTGAGGAATAAACTCCGGGGCGGCCGGAGAAAGGGTGCTCTTCGATTTGTCGATAGCCATTGTCGGGGAGGGAAACACGGGCGTCAATGTGGAGGGAGTTTGATCACTCGTAGTAGAGTCAAGCGAATGAATACTTGTGTGGCGATGATTACCACCCTGTTGAAAATGAGACCACCCAGTTTGCGCGCGAAAAGCTTGGGGGTGTCTAAAGCGACTCGGGTTGTATACCCCACGATGTTGGCCATAGTATCTATATCTGGCGCGATTGCTGCCTCGATTCTGGAAACGATGGTGATTGATGGTAGATCTGCCTGTTGGATTGGATTGAGGCACCTGAGGGGCATCAGTCGGGGCGAGGAGCTCCCGCAATGACACTTGCTGCCATTGCGTTCTACTGCCGCGCTTCCTAGGGGCCATGGCGATGATCAAAGAGAGTCAGTGGTCTAGCAAAGCAGGCAAAAAACCGTTAATAATGTCCACAGGCAGAGTCAATTGCCAGGCTGCATTTGTTCCTAGTCAGCAGCAATAAGAACTCACAAAATCACAGCGAAAATGAAAACAGCCGAGTCAATCAGTTTGGAAGACAGAAAGAGAAGACGAGAGTCTACTTGCGCTGTCTGGAAAAAAGATTGAAAGTCTCGCAGTCTTAAAATTCTCAAGAAGAGTATGCAATAATTTCTCAGTTAGGAAACATGACCTTGTGTTGTACTCTACCCCCCAAAACAGAGTGCATAGCCCTATCGATATTTGTCTATAGGGCAGTTGCCTCGGATTGCTTTTCTCGCTGCTTCATTTCCTCACTGTCGCTTTTCCCACAGAAACATATTCTCGAGATCTATTTGGAAGGTACGACGTACCTACTTCTTCGAGGGTGATGCAACTTGAAAGTTTTGCTAAGTGGCACGTTTCCCTGGCGAAATATTTTCACGGCAGAGGTTTCCTAGGATACCGGCCCTCAGGGCACAACATTTCCTATTACATATCAACGCCATGTGCGATTCGATGAATGTTCACAGCATCGTTTTTCACAACTCTTCAAGTCTGCGTTGACCTCGACCGTGGTGTATTTCCTAATTTGGATATTCACTGTAAAGATACAAGCGGCGCATGCGACTATCCAAGAATTTAGACGACAGAATCTATACCCAACGAGAAGTACTCCCCCTTAGACACTAGACATGACACAACGAGGTGTTCGCCAGTCAAAATACGTCACCTCTTGTTGGCAATTGTGGCCCATATCCTCGTGACACCGGTACCTCCCCTTGTCCCCAAACACGTGACTGAACCAGTGGGCTTCAACCCTGTTATCATTGGCTCATCTGGTAACCCTAATGCTGACCACCAGATCATGACACTTGTGGAAAGGATAGCGGACCAATGTCGGCGGATGCATTCACAATCGAAACAATGTTGTTAGAACTAACCTCTTATTATGAACACACTACCTTTGTTTGAAGGCGGTAGTGAACGCTACAAGGTGTAGAATAGCCCAGAGTAGTGTGCCGAATGGACAGTGCTACGCTGGTATCAAAGCAAATCTACAATGATCTTTTGGATGGTATTGTATCGATGTCGTAAGCGAACCAAGGAACACCACAAAACAAGGCAGTGCCGCGGCGAGAAAGTTAGTACCTGGAAGAGCAGACAATCAACAAGTATCACTTGCGCCAGGAATCTAAGGGCAAGCAGACGCATTTACATTACCTGCTGCAACGAAGAACTAGCTCATTGTGTACATCAAGCATCATGCAGAAACCCTGTTCATAGAAAGTCTTACGGCTACCCTGAAAGAAGGCCGGTATGAACGAATGTACCGGTTGCCACCGGAGGCATTTTGGCCCCTGCCCGAACTATAATCTCGCTCAACAGGGTCCCGAGTCCCCGCCAGTCGACCTGCCTGCGATTCCGATCTGTCCGGCACCGGTCAGCCGCAGCGTACCCCACTCACCGGAAGCCAAGAGGACCGTATTGAACCTGCACTCGGCCGCTATGTAGTGTAGCTCATCATATAGTCCTAAATGTTATCTTCAGGTCCTTGTATCTACTATATCTCTGGAGGTAGGTGGAAATCAAACTAGGCTGTAAAGTGGTAAAGCCATCAGCCTTGTCATGAGAACCCGATGTATTCATATATCACCTTTACACAGCAGACTACCCATCAAGCTAGCGTTGTAGATTTAGACAGCCTCACTGGTTGTATGTGTTGGGTTAGATCAACAGTTCACTAAATGCACCGAATACATACAGATCTTGACGTCTACTTTGGGCTCCGACTCAGTTACGATCAATGCACTTTGAAAATGCATATTTTGCCAGGAAATCATACAGGATACATATGTATGTACGTATACTTGATGTTACGACGGACAACCAGAGGTAAATGGTGTGTATATACATACACAGGACATAAATCAACAGCAACACACCAAATGTCTTGGGGCGAAAGAAAAGTTTGATCATAAAACTGTATTTACCCCGCCGAGATACCCTAAATGTATGCAACCCTCGACCTCTGATTGACGACATATGATTCGTTTTGACGACCTCGAAGCAATTCAAAAATAATAAAAATATAAGGCTGTGAAATTTTTTTTTTTTTCAAAACGGAGATTCTAGTGACTTGTCCCGTCTTTTCCTCCAAAAGTCAAATTTGACATGACCAACAATCCAAAGATGCAATTTTATTTTCCCTCAATTAAAACCAGATATTCATACAAGTAACAGATAATATACCCATAGTCAAGCGAGGCCCTATGGGAGCCGAGACCGCGGAGCCTGCCGAGGTCTTTGGCTTGGGCCAACCTACTATACAATAAGGACGTTAGCGAATGTACAGTAACAAGAGACGGTAGAGAGACTTACACACTATGAAGAGCACGCCAAAATACTCTATGAAGAACCTTCGTCTTCAGTTTTGACCCCGTCGTGCTCAGAAATAAATTTTTCGGCCGGTTCACCTGTCCTTAACTGCATAAGGACAGCAGCAGCTTTCAACTTCTCCAGATCCTTATCAGTGCGCCCATTCTCCCCGGAATTGCAGTGGAAAATGATGGCGCCGCCCTTGCGGGGAACCATCTTCAAAACAAATCCGGTATCTGTCCGGCGCCGCGTGATGTATGGCTTGACGAGCAGCTTTATCCGAGTCGTACGACGGGTACAATCCTCTCCAGCCTTCGAAGTAACCGTAGGGGCCATGTTGAAAATTGAATGTTTGGATGTTAAAAATGGATGTAGAAGTGGGAACGGTAGAAGATGTAAATGCCAACGGCAGGCCTTTGGTAAGAACCGAATAAAACGTGAATGAAGCGGAGCAAAGTGAGGAGCTTTAAGAATATAGCGATATGAAAAACGTTAAGAAAGAGTAAGATTGAGTAGAAAGATTTCTGTGTGGTGAGTATAAAGAGAAAACATAGAGAAATAGGAAATGGGGCCACACTTTATAGATAGTTTTGCAGATCGAGTGTTCACTTCAATTGGGGGGTTGCTCCCGACGGATGCTGGTGAGTGAGCGCCTCAAAGTGGCTAATAGAGGGGATTTCGAATCCAGCCATGTACAAGCTCTAACCATTCTTGAGGATTGCGGAGCCAGAGCGGCACTTGTACGCGCCTTTCGAGGAGTCCCCTCTTTTGTGTCTCACCGTATTGCCCATGATGACTGTGTATCTCGTTTTCTAGTGTTTATGCTGAATCCGGACCATACAGTAGAGTTGGCTAGAGTACAACGCAACAGGGTCCAGATTGTCAGTTCGGCCCAATCTCAAGTTATTCAAATACGTAGACATTTAATTGTAGTACCTCACGATAGAATACGCCATTCAATCGCATGAGGTGTTGGTGGAATTTGACGAATACAGTCCTCGAGTAGCTATTTCGGCTTGTTCATTAACAGACTGGACTGGGAAATACGCTAGCCTAAGTAGGGTTGTCACCCACTGTAACAAGACGTCGTTCGGTCAGCTAAACGGTCCGTCCCGCCGCTCATGAAGTGCCGATCTGGGCTTAAACATCAGATCCGTCAGAGACTCGGAATGGTAAAATACACACCCTGGAAAAACAGCCAACGTCTAGGATCCTTCAGAACTAGAATCACTGCTTGTACAGGATATCCTTGTACAAACATTACACCCCACCCGAGTCCGAACGATTCACCCCGCATCCTTCATTCACGGGGTTGTTGGAGTAAAACTTCCAGTTTTGTATACCAGAGAGTGGGGCGGTTCGGACACGTGAATCCTTTTGGCCTTTATTAGTGATGACGAATTGGGACGGAACGGAAATAAATCGCACCCCACCCGTTGGTATCTAACCTGATCTATTGAAGTTTGCACCCAGAGGGTTGATATTTAGGCGTTGAGGTAAATCAATCTCCATAATGATGTTGCGGTACGGCAAAAATTCCCTTGTGAATCATTTGGCTGGGGGTTGCGAGTCGCTCGGTAGGGTTAGGGTAACACCACTTAATGTGAAAAGCTAATTTACATTGCAATTGTTGGCTCGGTCTTGATAGAGTCTGGTTTCTGAATAGTTCGATATTTTCTAACTCGAATGATATCCTTTTCGCCCTTCCGGGCAATTATCATGATGGGCGTTTGTAAAGTTCCAAATTTGTTGGATCTCGAGAATCCAGACTGATCTAAAATGGCGACATGCTTGGTGTTCACTCTCTGGGCCGCAATTAACCGACCCTAATCGCTAGCGCGAATTCACAACGCGTAATATGTCTCATCTCTGAGCTGAAAAACTTCGAGCATAAATGCCTTGAGAAGCTGCACTCATGCCATCCGATCATTATCCCTTATTTCACGGAACAAATTGACAACATCACGAATAATGTACGAACAACGGACCTTGGGCTATAAACCCACCATGTTTCGCAGATAACAAGGCTACCGGAGCACTTTCGGGATCGGTGGCAAACGGCAGCTCCTCGCCAACACGGAAAGAACAAGGCTGACAAGGTAAGTGTGTCTCCAATTTCCCCGCCCCAATGATTCAAGCTTTACAACGAGGCTATGAACCACCATGCGACAGATTTTCTTTCATCACACACGATCCAGAAAAGACTGTGTCCGTCAAATAATAACTGTGACGTTGATTTTGAGTTTCCAGGGACTTCCCCAGAGTCGGTTCCATATCGGGGGTTGCACGAACCGTTGTCTCCCTGTCACGCAGATCTAAGCGAGATCGAGGAAACATGTGTTTTCCCCGAAACCCCTGTCTGTGGAACGAAACAAATTAACGACAGTTCTCTAGGTGCACGCGGCAAATATTCTTCATGGTGCCCTGTTTCTGTGATCGTGAAGCATCTTCAACAAATCGCATTTTATGAAACATTGGCGATTGTAAATATTTTGCCGTGTTCGTGGGCGCGATAAATGTGCGCTTATCGATAAGAACTAGTCCAAGTTTCAAGGCTAACCAACTTCGGGTGTTAGGGTCCAGGGTTGTTGGTGCCACAAGCAAGCTGTCGGCAACTCCATCGCGTATATGTTCAATGGTGACATCAGAAAACAGGTGACATCAATAATTGCGTGTCAAACGAAGCTTTCGGCTTTGATGGCATGATGGTTATCATGGGTTCAGGATTGCTCGTTCTCCGCTGACTAACACGACCACTTCCCTCGGGCCGCGGCTCTTGCGGAGGCAGGACGCGATACATTCAAGTAAGTGAGAAAAACGACGGCAACCGGCTTGCAACGGCTATAGTGTCCATTGAGAGCTGGATTCCTGACACAGGTCTCCAGCCTTTGACACTATTACAATTACACCCGTAAGACAGATTTACCGGTTAAGCCGTGATCATTTAAACTATAAATCCGTAGGAGATGTCAAATCCTTTACATTGAGTGACATTGTTGCTCTGGAGATTCCACGATAAGGAATCCGTGTAAGAAGGCAAAGTCTATCCCTCAAAGCACAGGAATTCGTAGATAGGACATAGTAGCTCGATAGACACACCCTACCATGCTATAACAATGGGAACTCTTAGAATCGTCGGTCCATCCTACGACCGAATCCAGTCCGAAAACTATCGGTCTATTGGCCGTGAACTGTACAATGACGGAATCCTTTGTCATCCAACCTCTTGGCTATCAAGGGTGTCTGCCCAACAAATTCCAGTGCCCCCTAGATAAGAAACAAGCGCATACTTCGGCTGTCTCGGCCTCATGGTCTTCTGTAACACATTGTCTGGTCCAGCGTGACATGAATCCATGTGGATACCTGAACGCTCTCGTGCATACACTAGAAGACCCTGAATGGAAGGAGTTAAAGTTGACAGATTCAACGTCATGTCACACAGAATTATGTATACGAGCAACACGTATGTGTGCAAAGACTATCTTACCATCATCGACTGACATATATACATGAGCCCTTTGCATTTGTACCAGCGATATTAACCTTGGCCAGGCACGCTTTGCTTCCCTTGCTTCCGTCTCTTCCAGTTCATAGCTGCGAATAATCAGGAACCCTTACGCCACAAATGCTCCAAGTACCTGCTGATGGGACCAGGCCTGCGTGGCAAGATGCAAGTGCTCTTAAGCGGAAGTTCGTCGAGGCGCCTGATTCCGGCTTTTGCAGAACCGTCGAGTTTCTGTTACAGCTTACATGCAGCCTCGGTGTATAACAGTGGTGTTGAGGTTTTCGTCAGGCAAGGCAAGGGTTCCCTATAAACTCTGGAGTCCGAAGAACAAGATCAGCATACACAACAACCAAGCCACAGGGTTTTGACCCGTGGCCCGAAAATCACGAATAAGACATCGCAGGTATGACTGCTATTGTTGAACAGAATCTACGAATATCATTTTCCTACATCAAACCAGTGGAATATCCATCGCCGCCAATACTAAGGCCACAGAAGAAGCCGTCATTGTATGAATAGTTCATTGTCAAAATGATACACACGAGCAGGACAATAAACAAGAGCCCGAGACAGATTAGATCGTTTGATTATTATAAACGATTCACATGAAACTAGAGTTTTGCATTCACGTGCGAGATGTTCCACAAAGTGTCGTAAAACTTTTTTATTTTCTTCGTCGATTGAACTCTATCAAAATATCCCTAATACAAACCCAGGCCCTTCAACGTTTGGATAGCTATCGGCTGGAGCTTGTCGGCCGCGGGGTATAAAGATTGGGGTTTCGACGTTGCTAGCTTAGCGCGCTCAAGCTTCTTGCTTGGTCGCGACGAACTCCTTGGCAGAAGGATTCAAGGAGCTCTCTGCGGCTACCGACCCATTTTCCGAGGTTTCGCCGGTAGCGCTAATAGCCTTGTTAGAGGGAGCTGGCAACTGAGGGCTGGTCTCCGAGGAGGGGGGGGGAGTTAATGGAGCATTGTCCACAGGAAGCTCTGCCTCAATGACGTCAGAGGTCAAAAGGTTGTGATGGGCCGCAGCGGCCTCATTGAGCATTGCAGCATCCTCCTTATCAAGCTGGCGGTCCTTGATCACGGTGTTTCGGGAGCGTGAGCGTAGAAACTTCTTGGTGGCTTGAAGGCGCTCCCAGACCCCCTTGCCCTTCAGGAAGTTAACCGTCTGTTGCCCGTCACTGACTCCTATTTAGAAACGATTAGCACAGTTCCGTACGAGTTTTACGCTTTGTGATAACTTACCTGCTTCGGGGAACTCAAGGCCGGACTCATTGGATTGATCGGAGTCCTGCTGCACAAGGGATTCGAATCTCCACAGCTCCGGGCAGATACGCAGCAGGGGGTCCGCTTGGTCCTGGGTGGTTGTCGCAGTGGCTTCGTGGGGGCTAGGCAAAGCCCTCGTCGCTTTGGCGGTGAAAACCATGTTCATTTTTTTTGAGGGGAAAAAAAAATAAAGTGGTTGTAGCAATTTCTTTGTTGATGTGCAGTGCACAAAAAAGATGATAATGATAAGGTGTAAAACGGAAATCGCGGAGGGTATATATCAGAGGTAGTTAAAATTGAAGTGAAGTTGGGCGGTGGTCAATTTTAGTTTTGCCAAGTTCTTGAAGAGGGTGGCTACGGTTTATATAAACCTGTTATTGGAGAAAGCTCTGTTAAATGACAACCAATGAACTAGTACGCGCACATTATACTCGCCATTTGCTAGTGTCGTCGTTCAACTTGTCTCTGCTCACGTAAAAGTTCTTGCCAGCTGGTAGCTGTCCATGTCTCACTATGTGGACACTCTCACTATGTTGGCCGTACAGCCTGGCTCTTGCTAGCATCCACGGTGTTTTCGTACCCTCTATAATTCCGGATTGGGCCATGATGGCTACCAATCAGAAGGGGGTGGTTCTTTTTGCCACTGAAGACAATCACCCAATGCGGGACGGATCACTGGGACTTACTGAGTATTCCTACTGCTCAGACACTTGGTGCCTTCTACTAGTTTGCTACAAGATTACAGCGTATGGGGCCTATAGAATAGGCCAAACTAAGCTTCCCAATCCTGTCCCCATTGGCGGGTGGATGTACAAGTGTACTAGGACTCCACAGCGACGTCACGGGACTTTCCTCGGTATTGGTGCATATTCCAAAACGGAATCTACAGACAGCAGAACTACAGTGCAATCAAATAACGTGACCGTTTCAAACCCGTCGAACACTGGTCCGCCCGTTCATCTAAACCTAGTCTCGCAGAGATCAAGGGCACCCCTGTCGAAAATGCTAGCCAAGATGCACGCTTAATAGACACGCAACTTGGTAGGTGACATTTCGCGATATCACATTTGTACATTATTGGTAACTGTTTAGGCAAGTGAGGTTTCTTGAGGACCGCCACTGCCAACCGTTGTCTGTCGGCGTCTGGACCCCTGCCCTTCGTGTCACAGCGATGCAGATCATTCTCTACAACTCAGCTGGTGTATCACGACATGGTACATCGTCAAATGTGACGGCAATGTGACACAAATGGGCTTTATATTATGGTCCGCCAGCATACCACTCCGCCAAAACGAAGCGGAACCTTTGGACTTTATTACTAGTGCTGTTCTATCAGGGCTTATATAAGACGCAATTCTTGTACAGCGAGAATCAAACACTTAGTGAGCAGCCATCAAACATGGCAGAGGCTGGAAATACCCCAGACTTTCCTATATCAGGACGCAAGGCCTACAATAGTTCGACTACAATAAGGCAGAATAGAATATAAGGCGATACTCACCTAAATCCATCGGCATTTACCTACCGGCACATTTAATACCAAAGCCAAGTTCAATGAGCACCGATAATAGGTCGCGGCTCTATTTTCAACTATCTGATAAACGATACACTACACTCTAAAACCACAGTAATGGGCAGAAGCCTCTGCCTTAATTACACGTTCTTTCCCCATCAACCTCCTGTGCTTTTGCCTACACGAAGACATAACACCCCAAAAGTCCCTCCCCCATCATTGTCTGCCTAGCTAGACATCCCCTTTGTTACCAAAGTATTACGCCCCCATTTATACCAACACGAGAGTAGCCTTAAACCCCACGATATCTCATAACCAATGTAACCTGCATGTGGGTTATCTTCATACCTGCTGGCCTCATCCCCATGTTGGAATTAAGTTGGCAACCATTGTCGACTTCAAACAGCTTCAATGAACATGTCGTTGAATCTGTCTGTCCAAGGGCTGCTCTGCACACATGTAACCTTCTAACCTGTGCTATTAAACGCTGGTATGCATCTCCGTAGGTGTCTCAACAACACCACTCATGTTCTCATCGGCGGTCTTAGCTTTACCCGCAATTTCGGCTTCAGCCACAATCTTAGACTCTTCCGCGGCCTTGTTCTCGCTGGCCTGGCGCATTGCGCGCTCACGTTGGGCATCTTCGACAAGCCAGGCGTCCAAATGGGCCGCCTCGATCGGAATCTGTCTGCGCTGTTGAGGCGGCGGGACATGATTCGACTGGTTCGCGGGATGAGGCCGGTGTTCGAACTCAGGCGCACCACGGTGCGAAGGCGGAGAGACACCCTGTTCAGTGCAGTATTTAACAAGGAAATCCCTGTCTATAGTACTGACCGTGCAGCGGCGGTTGCGGTTGCGCTCGCCGTTGTTCTCCGTATGGCCAATCGATGCGAGCCGGCGCATCTGCTGCGCCTTTGCAAGCTGGATTGTCTCGAAGTCGGGAAATTCGAAAGGGGTTACGGGTTGACCTTGTAAAGGCCCGGAAGTGTTCAAATCAACGCCACATGAACCGGGCCATTGAGATGTTGTCCCCAATACGTTTCCAAGATGAGCGGATGGATCCAGTGACCCTGCGAGTGAAAGGTGCGTGCTGGTCGGGCTGAAAAGCAAGCCGGGGTTTGCATTAGCAAGGTCGACTGGCTGTTGGGCATTAAATGATGTTTGAACAGCGAGGCCCTGTTGAGGTAGTGCAGGAACGACAGTTCTGTTGACATCACCCGCCCCGTTTGGAAGGCCACGGCCATTAGCAAACCCAGGTCCGTGGGAAAGGTTGGGTTCGTTAGCGACGGTCGGTCCATTTTGGAAGTCTGGGCCGTTGGCAAAAGGTGGTGCGTTGGAGAAGCCGGGTCGGTTCGCAAAAGGTGGGGCATTGGCAAAACCCGGGCCGTTCGGGTGGCCAGGACGGTTGTGAAAGCCTTGTACGTTAGGGGAACCTGGCCCGTTGACAAAGCCTGGTCCATTTTGCGAGTCCGGCCCGTTGGTAAAAGGTGGCGCATTGGCAAAACCCGGACCGTTTGGATGGCCAGGGCCGTTGCGCAAGGACTGCAGATTCGGGGAACCCGGCCCCCTCATAAAACCCGGTCCATTGGGAAAGCCAGGCCCCGGGGCGAATCCAGGTCCATTGGGAAAACCCGGACCGTTAGGGTGGCCCGGACCGTGGTGAAAGCCTTGTACGTTCGGGGAACCTGGTCCATTGGGAAAGGCAGGCCCCGGGGCAAAACCCTGTCCGTTCACAAAAGGTGGGGCATTGGCAAAACCCGGTCCATTCGGGTGGCCTGGACCGTGGTGAAAGGCCCGTACGTTCGGTGACCCTGGTCCATTGGGAAAGCCAGGCTCCGGGGCAAAGCCTGGACCGTGAGGGTGGCCCGGACCGTGGTGAAAGCCCTGTACGTTCGGGGAACCAGGTCCATTGGGAAAGCCAGGCCCCGGGGCAAAACCCGGACCATTCGCAAAAGGTGGGGCATTGGTAAAACCCGGTCCATTCGGGTGGCCCGGACCGTGGTGAAAGCCCTGTACATTCGGGGAACCTGGTCCATTGGGAAAGCCACGCTCCGGGGCAAAGCCCGGTCCATTAGGGCCACCTGGTCCGTTTGGATACCCGGGACCGTTGCGAAAGCCCTGCATATTCGGAGAGCCAGGGCCATTGACAAAGGCCGGCCCATTATGAAAGCCAGGCTGCGGGGCAAACCCCGGTCCGTTCTCAAAGCCAGGTTGGTTGAAAAAAGGCGGCGCGTTGGCGAAGCCGCGTCCGTTGGGAGAGCCAGGCCCAGAAGCAAAGCCAGGCTCCGGGGCAAATCCGGGTCCATTGGGAAAGCCGGGTCCGTTTGGATGGCCAGGGCCGTTGCGGAAGGCCTGCAGATTCGGGGAACCCGGCCCACTCATAAAACCCGGTCCATTAGGGAAGCCAGGCCCCGGGGCAAATCCGGGTCCATTGGGGAAGCCCGGCCCGTTTACGAAAGGTGGGGCATTAACGAAGCCGGGTCCGTTTGGATGGCCAGGGCCGTTGCGGAAGGCCTGCAGATTCGGGGAGCCCGGCCCACTCATAAATCCCGGTCCGTTTTGAAAGCCAGGTTCGTTGAAAAAAGGCGGCGCGTTGGCGAAGCCGCGTCCGTTGGGAGAGCCAGGTCCAGGAGCAAAACCCTGTCCGTTGCCAACCCCGGGTCCGTTGAAGCCAGGTTGAGCGGCGTAGTTCATGTTGTTATGTCTCTCCTCAGCCACGTAGTGTAGCCCAAATTCCGTCAATTGACCAGATGCATTAGCACCAGTGATAACATTGAGCGAATCCCCTGCTTGCGCAGTGTCAGGCTCGTTGGGGCCATAGTCATGGTAAGGGTCGGTGTCAATCATGTCTTGCGCCGTGGGAATATAGTTTCCAGTGGCGCTAATTTTCGGGGCCGCGGCCTGGGTCTTCTGGTCGGTGATGGAAAGACAAGTATTGTCGATTTTGTCAGCAATCACTGTGGCGTCAGTGTCGGTGACATCCGGGAGGGCAAGATCGGCTTCATTTTCAAGCTGTACGGGGGTTGTAGAGCCGGTAGTTCCCTGCTCGACACTGTCCTTGGGCTTGACAGACGCAGAACAGTCCTTTGTGGGCGTATCGATAATCGTAGCATTCATGGTAGTATCGGGAATGGTCGAGGGGTTCTCTTTCTCGATGGTTAAAGAGGTAGAGTCGGTGACAAGGTTGTTGTCTTTGGTGGCATTTGGTGACAGCGCACCGCCGGCTGCCTCGGGCTTAACCGTCATGGCGGAAGGGTCGAGATTGGTCGGGTCGGAGGTTTCGCAAGAATCCATCGCCGACGTCGTGAAGAGGGTAAAACTGAGCTCTGACAACTCTTCTGTTAGCTAGATAGTTCTGCGACTGTAAGAGTGGGCGTTGCTTACCTTGTGCAAACTCGCGCGAGTCTGAGAGCGTTGTTTCTCAAAGAAAGTAAAAGTCGGCAAGATGTTTAGCGCTCTAGGAACGCTGAGTATCTTAAAGTGTTGTTCAGGATGATAGTTGTTTTGTAGCAGAGAGTGAAGATTTTATTCAAGACAAATGAGCCGAGAGGAAAATCCAGACAGTTCTAGCTGTGGGAGAAAAAGAGAAGAAAGATTTGGTTCTGCGCAGGTCGCCCGAGAAGAATTTTAAAGGGGACAGAGCAAAGCCAGGCAGCACCCACAAATTCTGAGAAAAAGAGAAAAAGCAGTCAAATGAGGAAGTGACATACAAAACCTGAGAAAGGGCAAATGGCTGGGTGGAAGGTTCGCAGACCCGATTTACAAGGAGAGAAGGTTACCTTTTTCAGAAACGGAAACACTTCTCAGGACCCGAAAACTATCACTTTCAGGCTTCAACCCACTGTATGAGCCTTTTTCTTCAGGTTCCTACTGTTTATAGTAGTAAACTCGATGTTTTTGATGGATCTTGTCGCCACACCAGCAATACTAAGCTCTTACCTGAGAAGATCTTGGTTTTTTTTTCACGACTTCCTTACTTTTTCTGGAAGTTACCACTGATGGCACATTCTTGAGTCCTTGCAAACATTTTTGATATCATTTTGTCCGTTCGGTGGCATTGTATTGATATAGAAACACATGTGTATTTGTTCAGCATCTAGCTAGCATCACCCTCTACTCTTACAAGTATCACAGAACGTTCCCTGGATTTATCGATGGTGGACTACTCGTTGGTATCATCCCCATCACGGCTTGGCTTGCCCGACTCAGCACACCCTTCAGACAAGCCTGATTCCCCATCCACGAGCGAGAGGTTTCCCAGGCAACGGTCCAACCCGTCGGACTCAGCGTTATGAGTTTGACTTAGCATGTTGGTAGGAGAATTCTGGACAGTAGATGACGGAGACGCCTTATGAATGATACCCACGTACCTGGCATTGTCGATCTTGTCATCCGCAACCCGGTTCTTCTTCGTGGCATCAAACTCCCATAGACCCTCCACCAGGGAAAAGTCAGCAAGGGACGGGTCGAAAACGGGGACTTTGGTAGCCTCTGTGGATGTCCCAAATGTCTGATTGCCCTGCACATTGGCTTTGTCAATGGCATCATTGGCCCATATGTTCTTCACGCCCGAAAGGTTGAAGTTCTGGTAGTAGTTTGGTGGTAGCGGGGCGATGGGAGGAAGCTTCAGGGCGAAGCCGGCTCCAGTAGATTTTAACGTAGTCGAGTCGCTGTCAAAGTCAAGGGTAGCAGGTTGATGATTCTGTACGTCAAAGTAGCGGTTAGTCTTATAGCACCCATAAACTGTACTGCTCAACTATGCGAGTTGGTGTGCACATGATTGATTACTGACCTCCTCTGTCAGACTGGCAGTTTTCCCATCCTCCTTATCGGTGATATCAGTCTTCTATTCAGTCATTCAGATGTCAGTTTGGCTGGTCAGAACTTGCGATGACTACTCAGGCGTAAGTCAGGATTCCGCGACGTATACTTACGGTGTGATTCCGGTTAGCATGCACCTCGTCAGGGTCGAAATACGGGTCAGTCTCCTCGAAGTCCTTCAAGGTGGGCTGATACCACGCGACGTCTCGGGTACTGTTGGTGACTTTCTTTTCTTCGGTTGAAATGGTCGATTTGTCAACCGAACGAGCCCACTCAGGGCCGTTTAAGGACGTAGATTTAGACGTAGCTCCACAGAGCGTCTTGGTAGGTGTGCCAGTCATCTTGTCCTGGGGAACAAAGACAGCTGCCGAAGGGCACAAAATGTGAACAATCTTGCCGGCCGATGGGGTAGTATCGACAGTAGAGTTGTGCTGGTCTTGAGTATTGTCGAGATTGGTGGAGGGATCGGAGCGAACACGGGAACGGAAATGACGAGGAAAGGTTCTGTAGCGAAGGTTGTCGTGACCGCGAATGGGGCATTGGCTCTTCCCATGTTTACCGGTCTGAAACTGGCTGTGTTGGCTCAAGTGAGGACGATCAGTAGTCCTTTGCCTGTCGCTGCAGTTAGGGCGTGTAGATGTGCCTGTGGTCCAGGTTGGAACGGATGCCCAAGCCTTCTTAGTCGGTGTCTGGACGTCATGCAGGCGCAGCCTGATCCAGCGGGTGCCGGTGCCTCGCTTCTTGGGAGCCATGATGATCGTTGTAGATGACAGTAGGCAGATGGGCTCCAGATTAAATGCAGAAAAAGAGATGGAGTCAATGTTATCAGTTGTTGCAGAGGTAAAGGATGATAAATAACCAAACGAATTATGATGGTGTAAACTCTAAGATATACAATGAAGCACAGAAAAGATTTTTTTGGTTTGCAGCCTAGCGAATACAAATATATCATGGTGATTTTCATGTTTTCATGCAGGTACATAGAACCTTTGTTCTACTATATTAAAAATCCCCCAATAGACCGATTCATCGTGAGGGGAGAATACAATGTCCCTATGAAGGACTTTGGAACCAATTGACCCTAACTTTGTGTTTTAGAGCTTTGTTCGGCAAATAGTTTCACTTCGACACAAATGTACTTCTGAAAGTTATTCGGAAGCGGCGACGTAGCTTCTTTCTTGAATTTCGTTCCCTTCAAAGACTTTTGCTGATTAGGGCACACCAACAGGATTACTTCCAAGCCCCGTGACATCACTATTGACCGATCACCAATTGAATGCCAGTGCCAAGACCAATTATTTCCTATTTTGGCAATTACACCAACGATACAAGGGACTTATTTAGCGTGCATGCATTTTGTACCCCGACAACACTACAGCCCCCTACAAACCAGCCATAACACAAGCAAAAACTCTTATCTCTATACTCACCACTTGTGGTCGAAGGTCGTTGCTATTGTTGTTGTGCTACCGAAACATCATCCCGGCCGTAAGACACGTGACCGACCACGGTGAATTTTCAGTAGTAACCCTGGTTGTCGTCATTGGTCGTAACCCTACCAGTGACCACATGGGTGAGATATTAGAGAATGGTTGCGACACACCACTACGATGTAAATTGAACATGTATATCTAGGTGTTCAACTTGTCCAAAGTCATACCCACACCTAGCAGCTTCCGAATACAGGTTGAAACGTCCTTCATGTTATGTTTCTCTACACACACACACAAATCGCTATAGTTGCAATATATCAAAACCCGTTGTTATATAACCGACACCCCAATAGAGGTATCATGAGGCTTGTGAATTTCATGAACAATTACCGACGTCACATAATTAATATCATCCACTCAAAGCCAGTCAGCGAAGATTATCACAGCACTTTGAATATCAGCCTTTCGACCTTCTGCAATATTTCCCTTTTTCCGCTTTTCGTCCACATTTTTCCACGCCCTGTTCTTAACTACCGTTGGTTCACTCTCCTCTTGAACCTTAATGTCGACTTTCTCGCCGGTATTACGGCCGAAAGTTGGGTTGAAGACTCGGACATATGGGCCGACCAGCACCCCGGTTACCAGCGACTTTCTGGTGACTCTACGACTATACACATTTCTTCAGCACTCGACCCCGCCTTGTCCCAGCTCGCGCATGTTCACCCCACACCGATCCGGCCGCCATTCGCCGTCGAGCCAAGGCTACGCTTCGCAGTCTCCTTCAAATATCCAAGAAAAGAACTGGTATCTCGTCATGGCTGCGTTCTTTGGAACATTGCCCCTAGTTTTCAGCCATATACGGACGATCATCCCTCAGCTACGCTACTGACTAGACAACAGATTCATATCCTAAGTCGTTCATACCCCGTCCTCATGACAACGCCGTTATATCCTATCCCAGCATCTTTGAATCATCTGGATTGAAGTCTCCAGCTAGTGTAGAAGCATTACCTCGCCCTCGCCCTGACTAGCCTTCCCTCGACCACATGCCAACGACGTCCCGCTGCGTCATCGCGACCACTTGTCCGACACAGTGGCCCCACTTGTGGGTTCCTATTTGACTATGCAATACACTACATAGCGGGAACTCCCAAATCGTTCTCCCCAGTCCTCTTATATGACTTTGTTACAGTTGAATGAATGGGTGCTAAAGTGTGGTTACCGCTGTGAATATCAGAGTATGGAGAAGGGGATAGGCTAGTTGTATTGGTTATTTTTCGGTCACTGTATGTTCAGTTATCCAACTAGAAGAGATAGAGGAGAAGAGAGAAAGAAGGAGAGAGCGAGAGGCTATATCCCCAAGATATCAAGCGCCCGTCTATCACGATATCTGGGCAACAGGTCGAAACGAAATTTCCCACAGCTGGCCTATGACTAACGATGCTGTGCGGGGGCCACTCTTGTGACGTCACTATACTAACACATCTCCATACCAGATCGACAATTGGATATAACGGAAGACGATATCTCGCCTTCACCAAGCTAAATTACGTGCCCACCACACCGCCTTTGATGATCCTCGACCGCCTGCCCAGTATCATCACACTACTAGTTCTTCGTGACGGAATCAGCACGCAAATCCGAAGAATAACATAACTTGGAACTCAATCAACTGCCTCTGTCACCGACCTAGCCACAAACGAGTACATCGCTCATCGATGACGATCAAACCGATTTCCAAGACACCCATTACCCGACCAACGGCTGTAATCAAGTTCAATGTGAGGGCAAACCCTCCAGTGAAGCCTCGGAAGGCAGGTTGCGTCTTGTCCTGGCGCCTTCCCAGAAACAGCACAGAGGGTTATACGTCCCGAGGTGGTCGGGACAACCTCTGGCTCGCATCTCCTCGGCGAGCAGTATTCACGGACAGAAGACCACGAAAATAAGGCCTATAGATCCCCAAGCCTGCAATGAGCCAGGCACATGAGGATTTGGGCCTAGTTTTCATCGAGGGGGTTATTGGATGGCGCAAGTACGTCAAGCCCGGACGAAGCCTTTGGTTATCTTTCCGAGTACAGTTTGCACGGGTACCACACCCTAGAACAGTCCTACTGTGAAGCCAGCGGTACGACGTCATAGAGTCGACGTACGTCTTCTTGCACACGGTGGCAGAAGAACCAAATCAATGGACACATGCCACCTTCTCTCTATCTTATACAACGCAAGATCCTTTCTGAGCAACCTTCCAGCGCAGTTTAATGCCTCAGCCATTCATGCAAGTGCGTGACGGGTCTGTATGATAGTGTTGACTGTCTTCTGGCCAGCAAAGAGAGGCGTCTTACGTGGCAAGCAGGTGGTTAAACAGACTAATTCGATTCAATTCATCCAAGTGTGTCAGCCCGCTGGCCAGGACGCTTTGTGTGGGGTCTATATCTCTGGATTATAGTATATCTGCTTCAGAAGTCAAGACTACAGGACTGGTAGAATCGGGTGGCTGTTTGGCTTTCTGAGCAGATGTAAACTGGCGATATCTAAGTATACGTCATAGAAGCCTTGGGTCTAATCTATAAACAGAGACGAATCAAGTCCAATCTCGGGAACGAGGGCATCCAATCTCATGCCGTGTATCGGCAGGAACTGTTTGTTGGATGGGACATGAAGGAAACGAGTTTCAAAACAATGGAGTTTGACATGTTCACAAGAGCAACAGAGATTTTGAAATAATAACCACACTCCAGAAACTTATATTTGTGAAGATAGAGTGATACAAAAAGCTTAACGCCAACAATTGACAGTTCAAGGCTCCTTTACTCCTCCTTCTCATCGTCGTCACCGCATAAATGCTTCTTCTCCTCAGCCAACGTTTGTTGACGCCGAGCAGCCCTCCTCTCATCACGGTCACGCGCAACCCATTCAGCGTCAGAGTGAAGAACAGAGCGAGACTTCAAACCGACGAAGATCCCGACGATTACGATTGCATGAGGAGAAGACGATGTCGCAGATGATAGCAGCCATCTTGGCGGGGATGTGTGTGGCACCTTTGACGAAGGAGGGGATGGCTGTGGCTGATTAGAGACTGGTACTAGTGATGGCATGTGGGTTGGTGGTACTTACATTCAGTGTGGAGTGGTTACCATTATCATCACCGCTATGAACGAACTGCATCGTACCGTTGGAGAAAGTCCGGGTAACGTCAACAGCCGCACGGGTCATTTTTTTATAGAAGCCAGTGCTCAAAACAGGTGACTTCATCGCGCCCTTCTCTGAAGCCTGGTATTGACTATCAAGAGTCGTGTTCATGACGATACTGTTAAGCCAGTACCATTGGCAATGGTGGCTGATGTACCGACAGTCAACAGATCAATAGCTCACTTCTAGTTGGTTATTACAACTTATTTTTAGTCGCAGCTTTGTGAGTTTGCTTCGCGACTCCGTGCTCAATGATGTCATCACAACGTCCAGCAGTCCAAACTAACCACCCACAGGTCCACCGCTCCGGATCATTATCGTAGCTCCGTCATTGTAAATATCTATAGAAGCTTTATATACCATATACTCATCAGTCTCTTTCAACATCATCAATACTTCCCACCTATAACAACCGACAACCGGCACCCGCCAACTTCCCGGATGACGTCCACCCAACAAGTCCCACTTTTTTCGTATTACTACATACCAAAACCCTACGCAACCCTACTCTGAAACCCGCCGTCGTGACACGAACGATCCCCGTCTTTCCGACGGTCCGTGCACAGTGTCCACTTTTGTCGAACTCCATTTCCAACCTCAACGTTCCAAACGCAACGTATTTTGCGGTGTAAATCGGGGAAGCGAAATTTCAATATAAAGTTCCCTCTTGGGTCGCCCGACGGCCTCGCATGGCTTGGGAGACTGTATATCGCCGCCCCGAAACCGTCTTATTCTTGGTATCCCTCTTTCGATTTGCAAAACGCAACAGAACGCTACATACGCTCCACTTTCTTCTCGTCTTGATGGACACCTTGATGGCCAACCTTGATGGCCGACGCCTCAAGACGCACGTGTGTGTGGCTTTTCCCTCAAATTTTCAGTATCTGGCACGCCGCCACTTTTTTGATCATGCGTTCGTTCCTTTCCCCTCCTTCTTCCTTTTTTTGCTTTGTTGACGCCGGCTGAGTTTGCATCCCGTGCAAGTGTGCCACTTTCGGTGAACGCTATTCCTACTACCACCTCGTTCTGTCAACGTTTTGATGCATGTGATTACCCTTCTTTACGCCCCTTGATTATGCGCATTTATCGTCCGGTCATTGGCGTTGCGAGATGTAAATTGACACCTCATGCGGGACTCGGCTGTGTCTCACCACAAAGTCATGATAACCTGGTTACCTCTCTTTGTTACGGTTCTTATTACGTGATATCTACGTTCTCGCCCCCACGACCTCGGTCTTTTAGTTCTTAAAGTCGCTCCACTACACACCATCACGAGCCATCCTGGAGCCCCGTCATTATCGCCTCGTCCGTACACGAGACAAACGTCCCCAACAAAGGTGCCTACTGACCTATCACCCCCGGTCACTACGCCCGGCTCGTCGAGGGCCCCGCTAGGAAGACATGCGTTTAGTAAAGCTTTGTAATTCCCTCAATTTCCTACGGTGGGAGTTTGATCCATTGTGGAGTCGGCGTTATAAGGTGTGGTGTTATGGAACGTATGTACATACATGCATGCACAGATACGAAGGAACGCTGTCGTGTACGCCGAGACGACGCCTCCGTTTGTTGTAGTTTGTGGTAGCGGAGACTGTACATAGCTTCTCTCTGTCGTGGATAGATCCGACTTGTGTTCGTGTTCATGTTGTACTTCCCCCCATTCATCAAGCCGAGGAACCACAACATTCACCATGTGCATACACAACTGACAGTATCGCCTCGCCTTGTATACTTACAAAGAAAAAAACGTAGAGTCCCACTCTCTCCCTGGTCTCGTAGATCCACAAACTCGACCTCTGCCCCACCTACCTCATCCCACGCTGCGTCACACGCCACCCGACGTATGCAACGGTGTTCACAACGCAGTGGCCAGGTGCCGCCAATGGCGCGATCTCAGCGATGTGACCACGGCGCACCGGGCACTCTATAGCGGGCCTTCCTGAAGCGGGCCTTTCTGAACCGAGGCTTCCCAATATCAGCCTCCCTCGTAGCTTGATTTTGGAATATAAAAGGGAGACGTATCCTCCGTTTCAAAAGCATACATTCGTTCTCTTTTCTTCATCACAACATCTTCTTCTCAGTTTACTCTCTACAAACTACTTTCAACCCAATCTTCAAAATGGCTCCCGCTTGGTACGTCCCCATTGTCTATTGTCTTCTTTGTCTTTGACATGTCAAACTAACAATAACAGCTCTTGCTCCTGCTGCTCCTCCGCTGGCTCCTGCGCCGCCTGCTCCACCTGCAAGGACTGCTAAATTCTCTATTTGCGTCCTCTGCTGCGTTTTCCTTGACGGAACATTTGGATTTCCATCTCATTGTTAATACCCAAATCCAATATATCATATCATTTTAAACCCTATACTTTGAATTGCCTTGTCTTGTATCATCCAAAGTGAATGTCTTGTTTAGTGATGTGTACAATTGTCTTTGTTCGTCACGTGTATCTCATCCCTAACCCTACCATTGGCATATCGTCTAAATAAACCTGGTGACATATCGTTTTACAACAGGACCAATCACTGTGTATCAATACTATGTTCTCCCAAACTTAACCTTAACCAGTGACATATCGATGACTATCCGTCGCCTTAAACAGTCTAGATACTTAACGATGATGACATATCAAACGTAGCTCAACAAGCTTCATCCCATCCCCAAAACGCCAGTTCAAACTAACATATAAACCCCCCACTTCTTCCCCGCAAAACGCATGTTTAACCATCCTCCAAGCCGCATCATCGCGATCAACACCGTTCACCACAAAAACGCACCAAAATGACGACCTGTACTTGGTAACCCTCCCCGACGACCCACCATCACCATGTTCATCGACCCTAACCCTGGCTATACATAGTTCCTGCACGTGCTGCACAACCGAACAGCAGACTTGCACTACTGCTTGCTGCACCGGCTGCACTAAGACGCACGCAGCTGATACCCAATCCGCTGGCACCCAGACTAAGACTTGCGAATGCGAGTGCTGCCCGAAGGATAAGTGTGGCGAGTGCACGAAGAAGTGCTGCGAGTCATGCCCTGTAAGTTATTTGAAGCCTTGTTAATACATTGCACAGCATGAGATGTGGTGGCTAACATTGTGTATCATTTCAGGCTAGCAAGTAATTGCACGGATGGCATAAGTTCATAGAGCTGTAGAGCTTTAAACTACATAGTAATCAGTATTGTTAAAACTTGAGGTTGCATTGATGTTGTATTATGTGGTGCAGATATACCTTGGTTGCCTAACGTCTCGATCCTAACGTCGGTATGCGTCCCGCTTTGAGTAGTGCAACATTAATACTGTTGAGTTATTCCTCGAGCCGCAGTTTAGGAAAAGCTTGGCGGTGGACGGTTTTCTTGGCCACCAAACGCCCATTCAAGAGTGAGTACATTCTCCCAATCCTCCACTATAAACGCATCCCACACAGACCTACGTCACACTCCCACAAGTGCGTAAAGAAAGCGGATATACATTATTCCATGTCAAAGCGCGGCGGTTATAGCTTCCCAGTTTGGTTAAAGACCCATACAAACATGGAATGCATGTTGAACTTGACAGGATGAAATGGTTGCATAAACACTGTACCTTCTAAATTGGTGACTTATCAGTTAGGCTGTGTTTTGATTGGAGGATCAAACAAGAAGACTTTGTTTTGGTGACGGGGAGTTGACTAACCCGAAGGAATTTCATCTAGTAGTATGGATGCTATCTAGCACGACGTATCATATACCGTAGTACTTACAACTAGACACACCAGTCTTATTTGAAGCAATTAAAGCCAACATCAAATCTCATCTCCACTTTTTTCTTTCGTTAGTATCTAGTATCTAGCAATAGGTAGTCATCCCATCCAAGCGTTGCGATTCTACCCTAAGTAAAATACCTGGGTTAGTATATCTTGCATGCCCGAGTCAAGATATCACAGCTCGTCACATGGCATGTTCCGCCATATTCTCACGTTTTGTGACACCCTATCACAAATGAACGAGCCGAAACTGAGTCGCGTGTTTTACGGGAGACAGACTGTTCTAGTCATTGTTAATCGGTGTTACACGGTGAACATTTGTCTTGATTACAAGTTGATAAGACGTACCCGATCTATCCAGTGTATTAGTAAAAAGAACGCTCACGCAATTCATTCGTTGCAAAACGTGCCACATCCAAGACCTGTCATATCGGAGTGTATTTATGTAAATGTGGACATTCACCGAGATGACCACGCAGATATAAAGGCTCAGCTGTAATCCAGCCATGTTTCCAACTGCGATATGTCTCCGTTATCCAATCAAACAGACATGAGAAAACGCCCGATTACGCATCGCATGACAGGTGTGAAAGATACGTGAATTCGCATTGCGTTGAAATTAAACAAGACGTCCCCTTAACCAACATCTACGCCATGTCTCTATTATCCCCCGCAAGTGTTTACTAGGACTGGAAACGATCAAGAACGAAATGCTGGGAGTGGTACTGCTTAGAGATCTAGTGGTCCATTCAACGTAGCCCCTTTCATCGAGTGCTCTCCAGGTCAGGTATAAACTAATCAATCATCGTCGGGCACATAGACAATGAGATGGTCAAGAACGCAAAGTGCTAGCAATTTCCGGGTCGTACTTGCACACAAGAACCTTCGGTGAAGCTACAGCCAATCAATCTCCCTCTTTCTCCAAATCTCTGCATACGTGGCTGATAGTTTACAATCACGAGCCGCGGTCCTAATACCGATATTATGATAAGAATGCGTATGTCTCCGGCGTCCAATCAGCATTGTATGTACAACCTTCTCAGCAGCATACTCACTCACAGCTATATAAATCAGCAACCCCCCCTTCTCAAAACGCAATTCAAATTTCCTACAGACTACTCTTTACTCTTACTACCGATAGATACATATACATTACCCTCGATACAGCCAAAATGACCGAGCAAGAACAAGAACAAGAACAAGAATATGAAGACGACGGAATAGAAATTCAACAAACCAATACCGTCTGTGGATGGTACGTTCCATCTTAAACCATATGTGTTGGGGATTACTTATTAACGCTTTGTCTATCTAGCTCATGCACCTGCTGTACACCACAACAAGTGCTTTTCTGTGGGCACAGCGAGGCCCAATGCTGTGACAGCTGTACATATGGTACAGATGACTGAGCGCTAGGTACCTTCGTCTAACGTGTTTGATGGATTACAACAAGTTGATGGATACTATAGAAGGTTCTTATGGGGCGTTGTGAATTGAGTAGTTATATGCATACGGCGATGACGAGAAATCAGACACGAGAATCAATATACATCTTTACATTTACGTTTCCTCGAAGTCTGACATGTGTGATAGAGCCATGCTGCCCATTTTCAACCAGTATCTCAAGCCATCCACGAACATAAAGGTACAATGCCAATAACTGCACATTCAGAGTCCCCCCAACTTACCTACCAATATACCTCTACACCATCAAGACAACCAAAAAGAAAACCCACCCCAAACTCCCAACACCCTCACCGCCAAAACCAAAAAGAAACAGCTGCTCACTACCAGGGTCGAACTGGCGACCTTCGCATTACTCAACATTCGGATGGAATATTAGTACGACGCTCTAACCAACTGAGCTAAGCGAGCTGTGATTGTTGTAGACTACTCTATCTATAGTCCTCAAAAACCGCGTTTGCAAGATCCGGCCGGAAAAAAATTCAAGGGTCCGCAGGCCGGGGTTACTTCCCCGCCGTTTAGGCCGGTCAACCCCGGATTGGCCGGTGCCGACCGACCGATGCACGGACCCGTGGAAAATCGGAAATGATCACGTGATCGGTACTTCACCGGGGTCCCCACAAAACCGGAAGAAATCGACCAAGGACTGTGACAACGTCAAGAACAAGCATAATTGACTCAAAAAATGCAAAAACATGAATTCATATCTATATACCAATCACTTTATCCCTCTAATCAAAAACATCCGTCGCAAACCGGTCATTCCGCATACCAGCGAATTTCGCTCTTGCCTCCTCCTCTGTGATCTCTGCACCCTTTTGCTTGGCACTTTCCTGTAACAGCTGAACACCAACCTCTTCAACTTCCTTCCCCATTTTTCCACTACCGCATACAAAGCCCTTGGCACCTTGTCTCCACACAGCGAGAAGTTCTTCCCGCTCAGCCCAGATACGGTGCTGAACGTATTTGTGGCCGGCGCTCTTCTCGACATCCCGGGAATATGTCTT
The DNA here is from genome assembly GCA_025685495.1 of Huntiella abstrusa. Lineage (NCBI taxonomy): Eukaryota > Fungi > Ascomycota > Sordariomycetes > Microascales > Ceratocystidaceae > Huntiella > Huntiella abstrusa. The sequence continues at coordinate 172,351 of JAJNMT010000285.1, read as the reverse complement.
GCGCATGATAACCGCGCCAAGTTTCTCCCACTCGGCAAATTCCTCGGCGTAGCAGTCATCGTATGATGGGGACCGACAACCGAAGTAGAGAAGAGCCGGAGCGAGTTTCCGACCGGCGGCGATTTGTACGGCGCGTTCTTGGATGAAGCCGCGGAAAGGGGCGATGCCGGAGCCGGCGGAGATACACACGATAGGAGTCTTTTCGGGATCGGAAGGAAGGTGGAATGGGTCGGCGGAGGGCTTAACGGCTACGTGGAGACGGTCACCGGCTGTGAGACCGGAGAGATAGCTGGTGGCGGTACCTCTGTAGCGACCGTGGCCAGAGAGAGAAGGTTGGTCGAGGATGGAGTAGGTGAGGGTGACGTGGTTGGCTTTCCATAGTGGCGAGGAGGAAATGGAGTAGAGACGGACACGCATGGGAGGGAGCATGGAAAGGAAGGTGCCGAAGGGGAGTTTGATGGAGGGGTAGTCTTGGAGGAGGTCAAGAAGGGAAACACGCTTCTGGGTGATGCTGATGGGGTAGGCCTCCTCGGTAGCCATGGCGGTTAGAGTCTCGCGATCCTGGGTGGACTCGGAAGCAGCAGATAAGGCAAGCACATTGCGCTTGGTAGCGGGCTGCGACAACTCGACGTAGGAACTGAGGATAGTCTGGATGGGCAACTCTTTGCCAATGGGCAGGTGCGTCTGGGCGTCGCCGGTAATGGTGATGTAAGCGTCGGCATTTAGACCGAATTGGCGAATCACCCGGTTGATGATCTCCGAGGGGTTATGGGGAAGAACGGCAAGGTAGTCACCGGCACGGTAGGTGATACCCTCGGGCATCTGGATCTCAATGTGCTTTTTGGGGGACTCGCCACCGGCAACGTCCTTGTTCTCAATGACGACACATTCCTTCACTTCGGAGTAAAGGTTCTCGGTACGAGGGTGAGAAATAGTCACATCCAATCCTGAATCAGAAATAGCCTCTTCAGCACCGTACTTTTCAACCAGGGCCGGCCACAAAACCTTGTCCTCCCACATCTCAAAGTCGCTGAACATATCTCTATCAGCCGCATCAGTAGTCCCCATCTCAACAAGACGCTGGCCACCAAGTCTCTCCAAAGTCTCGTTAACAAGCTTGGGAATTCTGTGGAAAGTGTTCGCCCAGTCACGGTGACCACAGGCGTAAACGGCATAGTTGACACCCTCGGCTTCCTTCCCCTTGCATGATTCCAACCACGCAACGAAACCAGCAGCATTATCGGTTGGTTGTCCTTCATACGAGGCAGTAATGATGACAACGGGGTGGTCGGTAGGAAGTTTCTCCTTAGCCGCATCCAGCACGTCAACGCACTTAGCGCGGAACCCGTGAGTAGCAGCGTCGGCTGAGAGACGATGAGCCATAGACTCGCAAGTACCACTGTTCGAGCCGTAGAAAATACTCAAAGGGAGACCCTTTGTATTCTCGGGGACGACTGGCCGAGCGATGCGTTGGGTAGCTACAGAGCGACCACCGTTTAACCGGCGGTCAAGTTCCGTAGCGTTCATCCCATGACGAAGAATCGCGCGGATCTGGAAGTTATCAGGCTTAGTGGTCAAGGTATGCTTAAGCTGCAGCGAGTAACTCGGGTCAGCGGAGACCAGGTTGAAGTTCTGAAGGACCATGGCCAGGGCGAGTTGGGCTTCCTGCCAGGCGAAGGGTCGACCAATGCAGGCGCGCATGCCGTTACCGAAGGGTTTCCAGCAGGACGGATATTTCTTCATACGGGCGTCAAACTCGGCGTCGAACATGCGCTCGGGGCGGAAAGCAAGTGGGTCGGGGGCGTAGACGACGGGGTCAAGATGGATAGGCTTGGAGATGATACTGACGACCTCGTCGGGCTTAACACGGTACTTCCCACCAATCAGAGTCTCCTCCTTGGGCTCAAGAGGGAAACCGGGGATAGGAGCGTCAAGACGGAGAGTCTCGCGCATGACGGCAGTGATGTAGGGTAGCTTGGAGAGGTGGTCAACGGTGATGGGTTCCCTCCCAATGACCTCGTCCACCTCGGCTTGAGCCTTCTGGAGAGTCTCGGGGTTCTTGAGCATTTCGTAGACAGCGAAGGAAAGAAGACCAGAGGTGGTTTCGTGGCCGGCAATAAGGAAGGTGATAAGGTTATCAACGATACTGTCATCGTCCATTTTCTCGCCAGTCTTGGGATCAACCCCTTCTAACATGGCAGTCAGGAGATCTTTCCGGTCTGTTGGGTTCGCACGACGGTAGTTGAGAACTTCGATGGCGGTCTTTCGCATCACCTCGATATCTTCCCAGTATTTCTTCTCCTCGGCCTGCTTGAACATGGCGACGACGGAGGGACGAGAATGGCGATTCGCTGACTCGGCGAGGAAGTCTCCCATGGCGTTAATAAACGGGTGCATCACGTCGCTGTAATAAGAGTTAAACCGGAAATCCATCGAGCACAAAGCCAACGTATCCAAGGTCAACCGAGTAAAGTCATCCGTCACATTAATAACAGCCGTAGGACCATTCCGCGCCCACTTCAACGCCAACTGCGTCGCAACATCATGCATCTCATCAAACATTCCACGCATGGAAACCGGGCCGAAAGCGGGAATTAAAATCCGGTGAGCGATGGCCCAACGGGGTTCACCGAATCGGGCTGTGAAGAGACCGTCGCCGACGCCGTTGCGCACCTGGTTAAGAGGGCCGTTGACGGACTTGTGGAAACGGCTTTCGTCGCAGCATTCATGGGCGAGTTCGCGGCCGGAGACGATGACGCGGGATTTGTTCCCGATTGTGAAGCGGTAGATGGGACCTGGGAATGTTAGTACGGATGTATTTGGGAATACAAGTTGTGGGTGGACGAACCGTAGATGTCACACATGCGAAGGACGTTTTCTATGGGTGCACCGTTGGCTAGTTCGGGGAGATTGGCGATTATTGGGTACGGCGCGGGACCGGGGATAGGAACCTCGGTGACGCCATTTGTGGCTTCCTTTTCCTGGGTGGTTGTGGCTCCCGGCAGAGCAGCCGAGAGTAGGGAAGTTAATGACTCCAGGGTGGGCAACTTATACGGATATGATATAAAATATTGTACGCAAGAGATATCTTGTCACGCAGGAACGAGGCTCTGCTAAATCAAGACAACGATGTATATTCGGGAAATATGCCCTGACTAGTGAATTGACAAAGATGGTCAAATTAACAACAATCTAGAAGAACGGAACAAAGAAAGACTATACCTTCTCTCCCTCCAATGTAATCCACAACGGGCCCCTTCCGGCCCTTTATATGTGCCTAGAATCCTCTCTATTTTCCTCGCAGCCAGCCACGCTAAAAATCGGCCGTTCCCAAATCGGTCGCATTCCCTTCCCTTCCCGTCTGCACTGGCGTGAAACACTCACCCATCAAATCCGCACGTAAATTCATACGTTGAGGCTACGAAATGCATTAACACGGGAGGTGGTCCAAGAGGTCCAAGCCGTCCCGGTATATCCTTTTCCAGCGCCTGTTTGCCCCCCTCTCTTCCACAGATCGTCTGTTTTTCCAGCTTGAGAGACGGAGTAGTCCAGCATCTTCAATGTCCCGGCAATTCCGCTCCTAGAACCGTCAATTCACGCAGGATAATTAGTCCCTGACTAACCCATTCAGTCGCTGGATTCGAGAAACCCTTGGCAAGGGTTCCTCCGTTGAGCCAAGGAAGCCAAGTCGCCTTGTTCCCAGCCCGGAGCATATATCCCGATTTGGCAAGTCGGCCTGTCATGCGTTGTGCCTTTTGGTTTGGACCGCTTTGGAGCCGCATGTTGTGGCGATGTATAGGAAGGGGATGTATTGGATTTGATTGACGAGATGAAAGTTTTTGATCGACTGGATGTTGTATGTATGTGGAATTGATGAGCCAGTGAGACGGGATTTATATATATCAGTCACGACTCGTTGGTGATACGGGCTTCATGGCCTGATGTGGTATATACCCCTCTAGGTTAGTGTACCACCACAATCCATGTCAAGTATTCGGGAATTCCTATAGTGTGTATTCCACCCGGTATTCAACAAAGACACACACAAGCGGAGTTAACATTTCCACAACATCATCACCATCTCAAGACATCCAAAAAAACCAGTTCTCAAAAACTCCCCGAAACACCCTCGCAACCACGTCTCTGTCTTGGCAAGAACTGCCAAAGCTGCAATCACACCCACCAATACCACCCTACAAACATGTATGTATGCACTCGACCGTCCGTCCAGCACCCGCGAAACCCGAAGTCCGACTCCGCATCACCAACGAGCTTGCCGAACCCACACGGCCCCACTCTGATTATCTATTCAACCATTTGTCATCGTCACCAGTCTCCATCGTCACAGCCCCGCCGTACTACATGAAAATCCGCCATCCAAGACAGACGGGATTCGCTTCAGCCTGTCTGTCCGTCCAGCTTCCACTGTATATTGTATATATATATGTACAAACCCGATCATCAATTCTCAACAATTCACGCGACCCGTTCGCCCCGCTTTGAAATATCTAGACACTTCCCCGACGTCTTGTTGATAGGATAAAGACCTCGGCAGTCGTGCATGTTCAGGCCAACCTGCAGCTGCGCCGCAAGACCACCGGGTGGTTTTCCGCATGGAGGTTGTGCACCGTGATAGGGGTCTTTGTCCTTAAATGCTTATGAACTTGACGTTGTCAGATGTTTAGTGTGATTATGTGATGAAGATTATGTGCAGTCATGCACAAGGCAGATAAAGTGCTTACTACTAATCAACCAACTTAAACTTCTGCAGTTCGCCACAAATTTAGAAGGTATACAGAACGGAGTTATATGATTAACATCCATATGCGTGCACATGCATGGATACCTGCATTGCCCATTCTGTTTTTGATCGGAAAAAGACCACGTCAAACTGACACTCTCAATTCGGAAATTCACCGACACTGTAACCTAACATTGTCTTGTATACATCGGACCAAAGCACATATTCGGTAAAGCCCCGCGAACGTCACATTGTTCGCATTGTACCACAGTACAACACCAGCCCTTAACATTGATTCAATGCAGCAAAAGAGCCTCATACTACCATCCATTCACACACAAGGTACATGTGCAAAAACACAAATGCGAGATAAAAAAATAACATAATCGATAAAAAACAACTAAAAACGCCAGTCCCATGATAATGACCAAGAATACATGATTGTGAGTATCCCCTCAGAAAAGACGCCACATACAACTAAAACCATGCAAGAAAGAAGCCGTAAAACCAAGACCAACACATCAAGCAGGTCTTTCTAACCAATAATAAACTAGGGTGACAACAGGACCGCCGTAAATGCTTCTCCAGCCTGTTGTCTTGGGGTATTTTTCTTCTTTTTTTCTTTTAAAAAAAGGCGGTTTTCTTTTGGTGAGAGAAGGAAGGGAAATAACCCAGCAAAGTTGGTTACTTAAGCAGAGACCTCGACCTTCTTGGCAGGGGGAGCATCAGCGCTGGAGTCGTCATCACGGCCGCGCTTGTTGTTAACAGGCTCGCCGTTGGCGTTGGTGGCCTGGATGCCAGGGCGCTTGACACTGTAATTTTGTTAGTATACTGACATCCACATATCGTCATCATTCATTAATTCACTTACTCGTTGGTGTTGTGGGCCTTGCCAGAGTCGCGAGACTCGTTCTTGTTCTCGCGGTCACGACCGCCACGGTTTCCACCACGGCCGCCACGACCGCCACGGCCACCACGACCACCACGGAAGCCGTTCTTACGGTCGTGCTCCCGACGGTTCTTCCAGTCGTTGTTGTCGCCCTTGAAGGAGCCCTTGTAACCACGGCGGGGCTTATCGTCACCACCACCCTCGAAGAAAGGCTTAGCACTGTTTCCGGGCTTCATCTGGCCTGTCCGGATAAGCTCGTTCTTCTCCTCAACGTAGTCCTTCTTGGACATGATCTTGAGGTCAGTACCCTTGTACTGGGGCGACTTCTCAATAAAGCTCTTGGCAATTTCCTCGGTGGCAAACTCAACAAAGACAGAGCCCTTGAAGTCACGCTGAGGGGTACGGCGAAGAGTGACGCCGTTAACGGCACCGAACTGGGCGAAGAAATCCTCAATCTCAAACTGAGAGTTGGGGTGCTCCTCGCCGAAGCCCTTGGCATAGACGGTAGAAGCGGTAGCGGCAATACGGCGAGCGGGGTCGGGCTTGTAGGCAGTCTTGCGACGGATCACCTCCTCGCCCTCAGCACCCTCGACGTCGAGGGTCTTGCTGTCCTTAATGGCAGCAACCACAGCCGTGTAAGGCTGGAAGCGACGCATGCGCTTGAAGGTGTGAAGGGTCTTAAGAGAGAAGGGCTTGTTCTCGGGACCGCCAGTAGTCTCCCAAAGGAACTTGTCGCGGGGAAGGTTGAAGTCACCGAAGTAGTACTCGACCTATAATCAAACCAGGATTAGTAAACAAGTTCCTCACCAACAAGGTAGGGATGAAGACAAACCTGGCGACGGATCTCATCAGCGTTGTCAGTCTCGGGAAGGACCGAGGGGTCGAACTTGCTGTTGTTGACAGCAGCGGCCTTAGCAGGCTCGGCAGCAGTCTCAGTAGCGGGAGCCTCGGTAGCAGCCTCAGTGGCAGCCTCAGCAGCGGGAGCCTCAACGGCAACAGCCTCAGTGGGCTTCTCAACAGCCTCAGGGGCGGGGGCGGCAACGGTTTCGTCAGACATGATGCAGAATCTAGATGCGACGAAAATGTTAGATGAGCGGTACGATTTCGACAAAAGATGCGACGATGAAGTGGTAGGATGGAATTGATGGAGTAAGGCTGGGGAATCAGGACTCCTACGTTTCCGTCTATCAAGCGCAAACTATAGAAATAGGCTTGGATAATGTACTCTTCCGTTCAAACAGCTTTGCGACAAACAAAGATGGCGGGGTAGTATACACAAAAACGCAGTTGGAGGGGGATTATACAGCAAACAGAAGACGACTCACATGAAGACTTATTGTTTGGAATAAGGAGAAAAGTTCCAAGATGAAAATCCGACGCTAGGAAATTGAAGAAGGCTGAGAATAAACTCGGAAAGGACGTAGTGTGATGAGAACAAGTGCTGACGGCGATTTTCCACTTTCGGGACTACACCACAGCAAAAAAGTTGGGAAGCTTCCTTAGCGCGCAAGCGGCGATTCTGCCGCCTGCAAAAAAATGACCAAAAATTTTAGCTGCACTTGCGCTCTCACCGCTTTCCCTGAAACGGGCTGGCAGGTGGCAACGGGAGGATGGCCGTATTTCTGGCGGCCCTGGTGGGTTCGATGTAGGGTTTCTTAGGGTTCGGTAATTGGTGGAAAAGATTTCGAGGGTGGATGACGGTGGTCCCCGTAGAGTACCGGGGGGTCTAACCGCCGTTGCCGTTTCCGACGATTGACGACGACGACGAATAGACGAGGCCGGTCTATATTTTTTGTTTTGCCCGATTAGCCACTCGACAGTTGGCATTTTCCTACGGCGGACTGACGTCTATATCCTCCGTCTAGATCAATACATCCGAAGAGTCGCCGGCCTGCGTGCTCAACAACGACAAGATGAGATCGGCTGTTAAGCGTTATATTCTCTCGAAGCCGGTACGGACATCCCATGACAAGCTGGTTAACAAGGCATTGGTTTTTGCTAGCGGAGTTCTAGCTCTATAGCTCCAATCTCAAACTGCCTGCATCCAGCAAACCTCGCTCGATCCCGATTCTAACCACCCTCCATGTACAGAAACTTCGCCAATCCTGGAACAAATTCAACCTGTACAACCTCTCCAAGTACAGCGCCACCATCCCCCGCAGCAACCGCACCTTCTTCCAGCAAAAATGGCAAGCCAAGCAAGCCCTCCGTGCCTACCACGGTGAACACATTGGTGAAAAGCGCTGGACCCGTCTCTTCTCCCGCCGTCTCACAGGTGCCGTTGAGATGCCCCCTCAGTACCTTGCCGCCTACGACGGTTCCGAACAAGCCACCGGTCGTGGTTCCGGTCGCCAGGTGAACCCCGATGATTTGAACGCCAGACCGGCGGTTACCGCGGCGGATTTCTCGCATATTGAGCAGGTCCGGTTGGCGAAGGAGAAGGAGGAGGAGGCGGCGGCGAAGAGTAACAGGTTAAGATGGCCTAGTCCGTTCTTGAAGAGTCGTGTTACGAGGGATAGACCGGGTGACTTGCTTAGCAAGCCTATCGCCAAGATGACCCCGTACATGCACATGACTTTTGCTCCTATGGAGCGGAGATTGGATATTGCCATGTTCCGTGCCATGTTCGCCAGTAGTCCCCGTCAAGCTCGCCAGTTCTGTATCCACGGTGGCGTCACAGTTAACGGCAAAAAGGTACGTTACGCCTTGAAAACAGGTGAAAGAAATGCAACTAACCAGACCTAGATGCGCTACGGTGCCTACCTTCTGAACCCCGGCGACATGTTCCAAGTCGACCCCGACAAAGTCATGTACGCCACCGGTCGTCCCAAGACCATCGACAACCTCGTCCGCGACCCCAAGCGCAAGAAGAAGGGTGAAGAGGAAGAAGAAGCCTCCGAGGACTCCGAGCCCGCCGACGAAGACCCCCTCGCCGCCGAAGCCGCCGCCAAATCCGCCACCCCCACTCCCACTCCCCCCGCCGAAGTCTCCAAGGTCAAAATCAGCCCTGCGCGCAGCTTCATGATCATCCGCCGCCTCCTTGAATCCGCCAAGGTCCTCCAAACGCAACCGGACCTCAACGCCAAAGACAAGCAACAACTCCGCGCCTTCCTCGCCGCTGCTCGTCGCGCCATTCGTCACACCGCGACCAGCGAAACCTCCGAGTCCGATCTGATCAACGAACTGTCCTCTCTAATCGGTCGTTTCAAGATCTCCGAGAACGAAATCGTAAAGATCCCCACCACGACTCATCCCACCACCGCCAAGTACGAGGAACCCACACAATTCTCCCCCTTCGAGAATCTCCTACCAGCTGCCCGTAAGCGCGCGGAGACTCTTTCCCGGGAGAACAAGCTCTCTTTCAATGAACAAAAGGCCCTCGCCCAGATGATGGAATCCGCCGAGTCGAACCCCTACGATCCCTCGAAGCCCTACCGCACACCCTGGGAGCCTCGCCGGTTCCTGGCCCCATTCACCTTCATCCCGCGCTACCTCGAGGTGAACCAGAACATCTGCTCAGCCATTTACGTTCGTCACCCCGTTGCTCGTAAGGGTATGACTGAGGTTCCTACGCCCTTCCCCTACGAGTTCTCACAGTTGGCGTTCAACTGGTATCTGCGCCGGAGTTAAAGAGATTGTTTGGTGTGTTTCTTTTGTCTTTTTGTTGTTTCCGTCTTCAGTCGGCCTGACTTTGTCAGAACACCCCCCGACTGTCATGTATTCATAGTTTTTCCTCCTGTGCTCTAAGAATTGCCACTTATCCACAGGGGCCTGTACCAATCTTGTCGTTAGAGTTCCCTGTACAATTAACCTTTGCTCTTTGTCTTGTCCCACATTGTGTCCAACGACACGAAAATACATATAACTTCATCACGTGACTGTATACAGGTATAACGCAAACATTCAAAGTCTATATCTATACTACCCAAAGTCTCAAAATAAAAACAGTGAATGTACCATTCCAACCCACCAAAATAACAAAAGCAAGAAACAAGTTCACGAGCAACCAAATCGACGAGCCCGGCAACGGCGTTTTCTTCCCCCATTGCTCCATCAGCCCAGCCGCCCATGATTCCTCAGGCTTTCACGTCCGCAGCCCGCATACAAAGAAAACAACCCAGAAAAAACAAAGTCAACGACAAAAAAAAAGGGAATCAATAATTAAAAGCGAAGAAAACAGTGTTAAAACGACGAGATAAACATGAAGAAAAACGGCAATGGAAGAGAAAGAGCGCGGACAACGGTATGGCAACAAATGAACAACAAAGAAAAAAACGCGGCGGGCTGGTATTGTATCAGACATGACGGTACTGTAAGACATTTGGTCGTGGTCAAAGGACTGTCAAAACAAGAGGGAGCGGAAAGGGACAAGAGGGGGAATAGAGTAGAGTCAGAGGCGAAATCGGGAGCAAGCTAGAATCTCCATGTACGACAACTCAACAAGCCATTGTTCATAGAGTAACTCACAAACACCGGCCCCTAAAGGCCACGCGGACCAGGAATCACACTGCTTAACGCAGAGAGAAACCCTTCCGCTTGCCCTCCTTCTCTAGTGGCCGGCCGCTCTCGAGACGAGCCTTCTTCTCCTCGAGCTCCATACGCTGGCGTTCGAGTTGCTCCTTCATTTCGCGGTGACGAGCGTACAACTCCTCTTCTGATTGCTTGAGCTTGCTCTCCTTCTCGGAAACCTTCTGCTGGAAGACCATCTTCATCTCAGCCTCCATCTTGGCCAGCTTCTGCTCGTGCAGGGCACGCTCCTCCTCCTGCTTCACAGCAGGGTTAACCTCCTTGAAGACGCTGGGATCCTGAGAAACACCCATAGCAAGCAGCTTGTCGGTACGGTAGTTTTCGTAGAGAAGGTTGTTGGTGTGCTCCTTGAGCTCTTCCATGTGGGTCCGGATAAGCATCTGGCGAAGCTTGACGAAGTCGCAGTGGTCCTCGTTATCAACCTCGATCACACCCCAAGGGAAGCGACGACCGCGAACCTTGCGGCCATCGGCCAGGGCGATCTCGTTGGTGGCACCAACAACAGCGAAAGGAACCTTGGACATGATCTCGTTGTTCTCGGCAATAGTCTCCTCGTCATCAAGCTCATACCGGGGACCCTCGAAAATCTGAATGCCGTGGTACTTAATGTCGGCAAGAATCTGTAGTCAAAGCAATTAGCAGGTGAGTGATACATAGGAAAAACAATGTAAACTTACACGAGACTTGAAGGCATGAATCTCGTCATCGGTGAGAGTATCAGACTTGGCAATGACGGGAATAAGGTTGACCTTGGTGTGAAGACGACGCATGACCTCAATGTCGAGGGGCTTGAGCGAGTGACCAGTGGGGTGGATGAAGAACACGCAGGCGTGGATGCGGTTATCGACAATGTTCATGCGGTTAACCTTGTTCTCGGCATCGAGGTAGGCGTCGAAACGCTGCTCGATGTTCTCGACAATTGGGCGCCACGACTCGTCGTTGTTAACAAAGTCGCCAAAACCGGGGGTGTCGACAACAGTCAGACGAAGGCGAACACCGGCCTCCTCAATATCGGCACTGATGGACTGAATGGTAACAGTCTTGGGGATGATATCCATACTGGGGCTCTTGGCCTCCTTGGGGGGGTAGAGCGAGGTGTTGAAAAGAGTGTTGACGAGGGTCGACTTTCCGAGACCAGATTCACCTGTAGACGGGTTAGCCTTAATGTAACAACAAGTATTGATGGAGCAGAAAATCCGTACCGACAACCATGACGTTGAAGTTGAAGCCCTTACGAACGGACTTGCGGTGCCATTGGTTGGGCAGGTTGGCGAAACCAACGTATCCGGTGAGCTTGCGGCGAACGACATTGGCCGAATCAGAGCTGAGGGCGGGCACGGGGGCCACAGCAGGGGCAGGAGAAGCTATTTAACGGAGTGTGGTTAGTGAAAGTGGTCTAAATTAAGTTGGTGTGACGTTGTTAAAGTGTTCATAGACAATGGCAAGGCAAGGTGGCGGCAGACTCTTATGGACAACAATTGACCGTTGGTCAGCTTCAGACTGCACGTCTGACAGGGCTGCACTGGGAATTGCATGACCCTGAGCTTGAGTATGGTCAACTGAAAGTAGGGAAGCTCCATTATCATGGGTCGCCGTAGTTTTGACAGATTCGGTACGACCGTAGCTGGGAGCCCGGACAGACGGTTCATGCTGGCTAGTGCCCATGGATCGGTTGGCTAAGCTAGCTACCGAGACATTGGCGCTAGGCGATAGAATGTTTCCAGTCGTGTGCATCATCTCACTCATTGCGGCCGAAGCACCCGACGCCTGTCTAACCGACATCTTGATGTTTGGCGGTGATTCGGACAACGGGGCTTCGTTCTCACCCTGAGAGTTATACGACGTCTCGCGAGACTCCGGCAGCGGCGCGGCCGCAACGTCCTGCTCCATTAACACAGCAGCGGTACTCATTGGCAATTGTGGGTTGGTGATGAAGTATAAGAATCGTGAGGGTTGATAAAATGACGGATGCCACTAGTAGTGACAAAATAGATGGTGATGCGTATTGTTGCAGAGGTGAAGAAGAGCAAAGTCAAGGTGATACCCCAGAAGAGTAAGCAAAACACAGCCGCTGCAATCACAAATGGAAGGTGAGGGAACACACAAACAAAGGCGGGAATCACAAACTCGCAATTGCCATTGTTGTGTATCCGCGGTGATACAGGAGCTATCATCGCCAGTCGTTGCCCATTCTGATCTTAACCTAACTCCACCAATTGCCATGTAGATATTGAGAGTCTTGTTTGCCGACTACCGTGATGTTGATATACGTGTTCGTAGTCGGTAGTATTGCCAAGTTGCCATTGTCCATAGATGTCGTGTATGTCTTGACGAAATACGGATGTATAGTAGAGCCATGCCACGCGATGTGACCAGCTCACATGTCGCACTTACCCATTGCTAAGGATGTCTAAAAAGTTGGCGGAAAGATTATGTGAAGAAAAAGAAGGAAACTATCACCAAGTAACAACGGTGGTTAGAATAATGAAGACCCGAGAAAAAGAATTAAAAAGCAATTGCTGTATGTTGACACCAAACACCGCTGTAGACGTATGAGGAAATGACGGAGATGGAAGGAAGGATGATGTTGCGTGGTTGGAAGAGCAGACAGGCTGGAGAGCTCCCAGTGAGGAAAAAAAGGGGAAGGTGCAGCTTCACGGGTTCAAAACGACACTACGGTAGGTGCTGGGCTGGAGCTTGTGTTGCTGGGTAGGTGCAGGTGCTTGCCAATTTGATCTAAGCACGCGTCGCGCAGGTGCAAGTGGAAAGGCACCACCTCTAAAAAAAGCCGCTACATCAGTGCAACGCTTGCAGAGGATGCCCGAGTGTTGTTTTGGAGAGCCTAGTAACCATGGGCTTGGGTCATGAAGCTCATGATACTGTAATGGAATTCAGACCATAACACTTGTTGGAGCTGTAAACTCGTATTTGGCAGTATTTTGCCATTTCAATGTGGACAGGTAACATCTGAGGGAGGCAACTACATTGGGTTGGATTCAAGCAAAAAGGGCAGTGCCATTTCTAGACACCATCCTTCCTGAAGGGCAAACTTAAAACTCACCAAATAAGATTCTTACAATCACGGCAAATTGTTCGCGTTGCAAAGAATCAAAAGTTGTGAAAAAGGAAGGCGTGGGATTAACGAGAGACGTGCGTTGAAAAGAGTGCAAGAAGAAGAGAGAAAAGAGATTAACGAGCGAAGCAAGACTTGAGAAAGAAGACAAGAATTAGGTATTAAACGCTTGCTGATGAGGGCGCTGGACTGGCTGTGGGACAGTGACACCGACGACGAAGAGAAAGAAGCGGCAAGAATGGTGTGTAGACGGACAACAACAGGAAAGAAAAGAAAGAAAAAGAGAAGCTTCGGCTAGGGACCTAAGGGGAGGGGGCTAATAGTGTGTATAATCGAATCGACAGCGTCTTGATCCAGCGGGTATAGTGCATTATGAAAGTGGCTCTGGCGTTCTTCTGGAATTGGATGCACAAACGATTATGAACTGCCAGGGCCATTTCCAGTTTACCGGGGTATGGCAGCCCATGAAGTCCACATATGGTTGTGAAGGACGCCCCTTTGGCAGTTTGGCAGGCTTCGTCCTGGGGGTTTCCTTCCTATTGGCTATGGAGAAGAGTATAGGACGACGACTAATTTGTGACAGGACTGCCAGACACGCCTACAGGCGTCTGAGCGGAGGTCTTTAGACTCTTTAGACTACAATGGTGTGTAGGAAGATGGTGACTATGAAGCAGGCCCGGAAGGAACAAATTGGGGGCGAAGTGATGAGGTTACAGTAACGGAGTGGTTGCCGGGACTCCCGTGAGGAATAACAAAGAACATATTCCTCCATCTCCGTCTTCGCTAAGCGACCAAGGCCCCTCGTACCGGAGTTGCCGCCGCCACCGCGCCGTCTACCACCGATATCAACGCCATGCGCTTTAACCCGTGACTAATGGTAGGAGTAAGCGACCTTGACGTGTTTACATATGGCTACATTCGGATTATATATACATACACACATATAACAGTCCAGAGATCATTGCATGAGATGCAGCCAACCGTGATATGCGCGGAAGTGCGGGCGGGAGTACTGTGGATTCATATTGCATGGGCGGCGTGACTTCCAATGAGGTTTGGGTTGGTCGTGAAATTAGTATTTTCGGGGAAGGGAGGGGAGTGTCTTAGATTGGTCCGGGCTTGATAGCAACGGACGCATAGTTTATTGGATACTGCGTGTTGATTCGTTTATGCGTATTAAGAGCGGATATTGTGCATGTACAACATATGCGTCTATGTCTTCATGTACTATGAGGAATAAGGTCAGAGTGACGAGCTACTGTAAAAGTCGTGTCACGGTGACACTTTAACGACAGTGTTTTCGTCGAGCAACTAGTCGTAGTAACACTCTGTAAACAAGTAAGCCGATATTATGTTCTTCACCAGTTCGTTCGACGTGTCTAGGCCTCATCTAGCAAATTACAAGTCTGTCTGTGCTTCTCATTCGTTGTAAAAAGGGGCGGTCGTCAACCAACGCTAGGTCGCCAAGGGCCCAACTCACAGGGGCCTTCATCTATTCAGGGGCCAAAGTTAGGGGCTTAACTTGCAAATAGTGGGCAGGGAGGATTTAGACAGGCCTATTTGGGTAAATTGCGATGAAGAACATTTGGCAGAAATAAAGGGAGCGAAAGACTGTGGGTTAGGGTTTGATCTTTTGGTGAATGACAGGGTCGATCAAAATATCTGGGTAGAAGAAGAGACATTCCGTAATCCTCGAGATTAGAGTGAGGACAGGCTGCCACAGGTCGCATGATGTGTCGGTTTTTCACGTCGGATCTTGATCTAAGACGCGCAGAAAGACAATTGCATGTAGGAGTGTTGAGATGCAGATGCAGCAACGTTGAGAGGTGGCAGTGGCCTCCAGGAGCTTGGCGCTCTCATATAAGCCGTGTTTTCAACTGGGTTAGTTCGGTTGGTAACCCTATTGGTGACCGTGTGCAACACAACTAGGTGAAGTGCCGAGACTGAATCCACATTCTTCATGATGACAGCAAATATCATACAATGTGCAACCCAAGTCAGACCATACAGGAATCGGCCCTTCAGCTATTAAACACTGAGAGTAAGCATCTACCAACCGTTTGTGAGGCTTAAAACTACATCAGATGTCACAGCCAGTTTCTTTGCCACCCCGTTTTATCGGCCATGAGCCGACACCCTGACACGTTCGGCCCGCTGGAATCATATCATTGATAGCAATTAACGGCCCCGTTTGGACGTCAGTTCATCCGCCCGTCAGTAACACCAGCACGTCCGTCAGCTGTTCCGTAAACTACGCAGTAGCATCTACCGTCCGGACTGACACCCCACGGGCTTATCTAATCAATAACATGCCAGCAAAGGTACTTTAAACGTAGTGCCAGTTGGCGGGAAAGCTAGGTACCCCTTAACAGCGCAGCAACAGGGCCTACTGGGCTCAACAAAGTGGGTTGGTGGCCTGTTTTGGGGGCTTTGACAGGGCAGTGGACTGATAAGGATAGCGGCTTACACGCACATGGCCACGACAATTGGCTCAACACATTTTGGTGGGCTTATTGAGAAGCCGTTTTGGGGCCATGGAATGTTGGACGGCGATGGTTTCGGAAGGATATATAGAGGAATGAGGAGGCCATTTTAGACTATGAGCTTTGAAGGCTTTAGCTTTACATTCTTAGCTTCACCATTTTAATTCTAAACCTGTTTTTGCATCTTGCCTTGTCTTTTCTTTTCGTTTGAATCATTTGCGCCTTTCTTTAGTTTACTTTCATCGCACATAAGCGCATTTGTCGCATCGCAAGTCGATATCTCCAACATTTTCGGCTTCTAGACCAACTTTCGCATTCTAGACTTACGACTAAACAATAAACAACTTCAGCCTTGTGGCCCTAACTACCAATTGATTCACCTGCCTGCCATATTAAGCTTAACCATATTTTGCCTCAATCAGCACTTACTCGAAACACTTGTTCCTATCTCGACGACATGCCCCGGGTCCCGTCTGTCGCCCGCCGGGGCATCCCCCCTCATCGCGCGCCTTCAACTCCCCGCTTCACCCACGTCCAGCGCATTTCCAGCATCGTCCGTCCTATAGCCCGGCGCATACCCCGCCATAACTCAGGCACTTACTACCGCTGCATCTTCAATTCCGCTCGCCCCGCATACCCCGCCGTTTCGCCACCACGCCCCAAGCGCCGGTGGACCCTTGCCACAACTCTCGCTTTCCTATTTATTTGGTCGCTTTATCCATCCGAAGACTTTGATCAACTGCGCGCTGTTCCCCGCTCGCGTTTGACTGACTCCGGACGACCGACGGCTACGTCATCGACCGTTATAGGGTTGCTAACCCCGGAGAATGCGTGGACGAACTTTACGCAAAAGTTCGAGGGGTTTTCTAATTCTATGGATGGAGAATGGGTTTCATTGACTGATAAGATTGCGGATATGATCTTGCCGGAGTGGTCGAGGTTGATACCGGCTTATTTGAGGAAGCTTCAGAGGGAGTTGTCTATGGCGCCAGGGTCATTGGCTGATGAGATTTGGAGTGATGCGCATGATGAGCATATTCATCCTGAGACCAGATGGACTGCCAATGTACGGGTTTCAAATGATCTTTGCGAAGAAGAACAGGAGTTTGTGGCGAGACGGAAGAAGATGGCGGCTGTAGCATTGGCTAGCTATCTTGATTTGGATACAGCTGATGTACATCCGGATGATGTCCCGACTATTGCTATTTGTGGATCTGGTGGTGGCTTGAGAGCGCTCGTTGCGGGTGCCGGTTCACTAATGGCTGCTGAACAGGATGGGTTATTAGACTGTGTCACTTACACGGCTGGTGTTAGTGGTTCGTGCTGGCTTCAAGCTATCTACCATTCTACCTTGACGGATGGTCGGCACGCTAGCAAGGTGTCTAAGATTCTTGATCACCTTAAGGCTCGTCTTGGGATTCATATTGCTTATCCACCAGACGCCCTTGATGCTGTTAGTTCCGCGCCTACCAACCGGTATTTACTCGAAGGAATGGTTGAGAAGCTTCGTGGCGACAACAACTCGCAATTTGGTCTTGTGGATATCTACGGTATTCTTTTGTCTTCACGACTGTTGGTTCCCAAGGGTCACTTGGCTGTCGACGAAGACAATTTCAAGTTATCCAAACAGCAACGTTATATCCGTTACGGCCAGGCCCCAATGCCTATCTACACTGCCGTCCGCCATGAGATTCCCAAGATCGTCGATGACAACAAGGATAGACCAGCTGCTGAGGTAGAGAAGAATATTGCCAAGAAGGAGGGATGGTTCCAATGGTTTGAGATTACCCCTTATGAGTTCTTCTGTGAAGAGTTTGGTGCTGGTATTCCCACCTGGGCTCTTGGCCGTCGCTTTTACAACGGCAAGGATATTCCACAGTCCAACGGGCTGCATTTGCCCGAGATCCGTATGCCTCTTTTGATGGGCATCTTCGGCAGTGCTTTCTGTGCTACCCTCAATCATTACTACCGGGAAATCCAACCTCTTGTCCGCAGTCTCAGTGGTTTTGCCCCACTTGATGGTATAATCTCTGGACGTAGCGCCGATCTTAGCAAAGTCCATCCTATCGAGCCCGCACAAATGCCTAACTTCGCTCATGGAATGTATGGTCAACTTCCCTCCACCACCCCCGATAGCATCCTTGAACAACCCTACATCCAACTCATGGACGCCGGCATGTCGAATAACCTACCCATATACCCATTGCTACGTCCCGGCCGTCAAGTTGAAGTGATCATCGCCTTTGATAACTCAGCGGACATCAAGAATGACAACTGGTTAGCTGTCACAGATGGATATGCTCGCCAAAGAAAGATTCGCGGATGGCCTGTGGGTATTGGTTGGCCCAAGGGGACTGACCCATTGGTTGCCGCCGAGCAGTTACACGAGGCATCCGAGAAGTCCATCAACGAAGCCAACACCCAAGTCGTCGAAGCAGCCAAGCAAGATGCGGCGCGTAAGAAGGCATCGCCAACCCCCGGTGCTAGCCCCGACGAAAATGGCCTTGGCTACTGCACTGTCTGGGTCGGCACCACGAATGAGTCCAAGTCCGATCAACACGACGAGGGTATCCCACCTACCCAAGCCGTCACCGACTTCACCGCTCCACACGTCACCTCTGACAAGGCCGGCCTGGCTGTGATTTACATGCCCCTGCTCCCCAACCCGAAGGTCCCCGGCGTCGATCCACGTACTACAGACTACCTTAGCACATGGAACTTCGTCTACACCGCCGACCAAGTTGACCGGGTAGCTGCATTAGCCCAGGCCAATTACAACGAGGGAAGTGAGCAAGTTCGTGCCTGTGTCCGGGCTGTCTATGAGCGGAAGAAGAAGATACGTGAGGAACGGAAGCGGGCTTTCCGTCAGGAGAAGTTCCGTAAGTTGATGCGGACGGGCCAGGGTATTAAGCTTGGAGAAGGAGATATTTTCTCTTAGACGTGAAGTCATGATAACGAATCTTTTTTGTCTTGGGGGAGTTTTATACACGATACGGTTGTTACCGTGTTACACAGAACAGTGGCGTTGCCAGCTGGATACCAGTTTCTTTTTTATATATAGTTTATTGTAAAGGACTATAATACATTCTATCTATCAAACATACAGGATTTTTACTTGGAAGACATCTCAGCCTTCATCCCATCCTTAATCGCCGTGATCGTACCCGCGCCGTTGTACACCATGCTAGTGTAAACCATGGAAACACTAGCACCAGCGTTGAGAAGCTCAAGCGCCTGCTTCCCGTTAGTGACACCACCAGTAGCAAACAGAGTCATTCTCTGATCACCCGTCTCCGAAGCCCCGTCAAACAGCGCGCGGTATCTCTTGACGAGATCCAGAGTGCGCGGGAACATTTCAGGGCCGGAGTAGCCACCGGTTTCACCCAGGGCACTCTGCTCCCGACCAGTCAGAAGGACACCCTGGGGAACAATATCCGATCTCCGGCTGGTAGTGTTTCCAACAATGACACCATCGACACCAGAGCGCTTCACGGCGGTAACGATGCCTTCCATCTGTGTGTCCTCATCCTCATCGGGAGAAACCTTGACCATCACACGGGGAGGGTTCTTCCGGTTCGTCTTCCGGGCTTCGTCAACGACAGCGGTGAGGAGCTTGGTAAGGGGCTCGACGGCTTGGAGATCACGAAGACCGGGGGTGTTAGGGGAGGAAACATTGACGACGAGAACGTCAGCGTAGGGAGCCAGACGAGAAACACAGTACGTGTAGTCCTTTGCGACAGCCTCAACATCCGTCTGATCGGTAACCTTGTTCTTGGCAATCTGCACCAAAAGCAACCGGTCAGCACGGAGAGAACCAGGCTGAACACCCAGAGACCCGTTCAGCACATCCTCCTCTTCTACACCATTATCCACCGCAAACCGCGCAACACGATCTCTCAAAACCCGCGCAAGGGCGTCGGCACCAATGCTGTTCAGGCCGTATCGGTTGACCAAGCCCTCCAGAACAGGGACACGGAAAAGACGGGGACGCGGGTTTCCAGCCTGGGGAAGTGGCGTGCACCCACCAACCTCTACCAAGCCAGCACCAAGGTCAAACAGCACATCGGGAATGTCGGCATTCTTGTCCAGACCGGCGGAAATAGCGACAGGGTTAGATACCCGGTGGCCAAAAATGGTAGTCGACAGTTCCGCGGGATCCGCAGTACGTTCGCGTGGGTGGCAGCCAATGTTATAAAGGAACTTGAGAATCGAAGTGCTCATATGGTGAGCATCCTCCGCATCGGGAAACACAGTGCGAAGCACCCGCGGGACAATGTACCGATGAGCGGAAGCGCGAGAGTCGGTAACATAGAGATAGCCGGCGGAACCGAAGACGGCAAGCCCGGCGGTGTAGGCGAGGAATTTGCCGGAGCCGCGGCTAGAGGTGGTGGTAGAAGCGGCCCGGGCGGTGGCCGGGAGACGCAGGGCCTGGCGACGAGCAAACAGTGCGGAGGACATTTTTGGGGTGCTGAGGACGGAAGCGGAGAGTCGAGGAGCTTTGCTGAAGGATGTTTTTGGTGGATTGCGCTGGCAGCTGGTGAGGTGGTTGGCAGGTGGCACGTGCTGAGGCGGAAACGACGGACGGGGAGAAGTGAAGTTGAGGTGCGTGAGAATGAACGAATACGGCGAAGACGACTACTTATAGAGAAACGAAAATGCAGTTATAGTGTGTAAACATATTCACGAAAGATCTCCTACACCGGCGTTGATGGCCCGACACATCTAGTCATCTCCCCACCAAACACATGATCATGACTCGATTCGATTACGAAAAAACAAGCGATTCCCGCGCCACGCTGTGTCTGGTACACAACGGGCGGGGTTCTGTTTATATTGGCTGTATCTGTATAATAGTTAAACCGGAATAAATGACCGGCGTCTGTAACGGGCTCTCATCGGAGCTGTATCTGGGCCGAATAGATCGGATCTACTCCTTAGAATCCGGCTTCTCCAGGGCCTTGGCCGCAGCTGCATTAGCTCTATCCTCCGCTGCCCACCCACGCATTTGCTTAGACCAACTGATTGAGTTAGTTGAGGAAATTCCCCGCTGTAGTGTAAAGCTTGCTTTGAAGCTATAAAAGACTCACATCTTACTGAAGTAGAAACGGCCTGGCTCAGGACGTTTCCAGAAATGCTCAATTTGACAGCTATACCAGAAAATCCACGAGCTGATGAAGAAAAGACCACCGCCTAGAATTGCGGTGTTGCGCCGCCAGTTGGGTGGGTTGGCATACCAGCCTCCGGCCGGGGACCAAACGTGTTTGGGGTAGCTGATTTTGGTCAGATGGGCTCTTAAGGCTTTATGTGCAAGCAACTTACGGGATTTTTTGAAAGCCGCCCTAGGATCGTTAGTTACATGTTCATTTGAATCTGAATTACCCACTTACCATCTTGATTTCGATTTAACTTGATTGGTAGTCTAACACCATCATCGTGAACCCGGTTCATCCATCGCCCCATATCAACATCGGTTAAACACCGGCCAAAAACCCCACCATCTAACCCCTGTCGCCAATCCTACATCCGTGTAACAACGTCGACAAACTTTTCTCAGCCTTGCCGGCCAGATACTGACGAGATATCGCGGGTGACTGGCAGGTTAATTTTATCAGCCTCGTTATACAATCGACAATCCCATCTCCGTCGATTTTTCACAATGGCTCATCGTCTCAGGGTGTGTCGAATTGCCGCCGGGTGCTCCCGGGTGACACCTGCTGTCCGGGCCCCGGTCTGCCGTCGTTTCCAGTCCACGGCTACCCCCGAGCCCGTTCCAGACACCCCGGCTTATACCAACAGCCACGAAATTCCAATTGCCGACTTCCTTGACCGCCGGCCCGAAATTCTTACTACCGGCGAATCCGTCTCTCCTAACGCCACTTCGCCCTACCCATCTCCCCCGATCGAGGCCGCCCTTTCCTCGGCTAAACTTCACGCCCTCCATGCCAGATTAAACCTTGGTGACCGGTTCCCTATCCACACTCTTGCCCGCGCTCTGGTCGACTCTTCAGCGGACGAAAACCCCAAATTCAACAACACCAACCTTGCCTACCTCGGTGGCACCGTCATCAACTACCACCTTGCCGAGTACCTCGTGTGCAAGTACCCTCGTCTTCCAATGTTGATTCTCTACGAAGTTATGCGTGGTTTCGCCGGCCCAGACTCGTTGTCGGATGTGGCGAAAGCCTGGGGTGTTGAGTCTGCCAGAGAACCCGGTGGTGAGGTGGACCCCGGTCTGCTGCAGTTTTCCAGAGATACTTCGAAGGGCGTTCAGTTGAGATCATGGGGTACGCAAAGAAAGGAGGCCGCCTTCGCCGAAAAGTACAACTGGAGAAGGTCTGTTTCGTCGCGTACTGTGCTTGACGACGACTTTGGTGACAAGGTGGGTGTTGTGCCTGACCCTGCGACGGCCGAGAAGGGCAAGCTGCCCAGAGAAATCATCGAGGCGCAGCGGAAGGCGTGGATGGATCTGAGAGCTAGCGCCATGGGCACCTTTGTCAAGGCCGTTGTTGGTGGTCTGTATATTCATCGGGGTCGGGAGGTCGCTAAGGCCTTTGTTCAGAACCACTTGTTGACTCGGTCTTTGCCCATTGACAAGATGTTTGCTTTCCGGAACCCTACGTATGAGTTGTCGAAGCTGTGTGCTCGTGAGGGCTTCGAGGCGCCTGTTGCCCGGATGGAGAGTGAGACTGGTAGACACTCGCGGACGCCAGTGTTTGTGGTGGGTATCTACAGTGGAACGGATAAGCTTGGTGAGGGTGCGGGACCAAGTATTGATGAGGGGAGAATCCAGGCGACTATGAATGCGTTGAAGGCTTGGTATCTGTACAGTCCCGGTGACAATGTGCGGGTGCCGAGTGACATGTTCACGGAGGGAGCGGCGCCGTGGACGGCTCCATATGTGGATGTGGGTGAAGTGGTGTAAGCTGTGTATTATAGGTGTTTGTACGATTAACATGTGGCCTGAATAGAAGGACCTCTGTAGAATAGCTAGCTAGCAAGCAAAAAGACTGTTATAAAGAATCATTCAGAACGAGATTACAGCTCGCTGAAGCTGGTGGTGGCATCGTCAACTTCCTTCTCATACGGACCAAAGAACTTCTTGATGACATCCGTGAGAGCCTCGTCTGTAACAGACATGTGCTCACCCGGAACCGTCCTGAAATGCAGGCGGCCACTACGATCCAACTCACGCAGACCAATCCAATCCTCCGTGTACAACTTGGTGTGCTTCAACGGAACTGTCTCGGTACCATTCACCTCACCAAACCAGGCAGTCTCCTTGGGGATCAAAACCGAGTCATCGGCAAATTCATACATGACAAAAGCTTCCAGAGCGGCCATGTTTTCCTTGTATTCGGGGTGTTTCTGTGCACGCTCGTTGTTGACATCGGCGAGGAAGGCCGAGTTACCGAGGTAACTTTCGTAGTCTTCAAGGTCACGGTAGTATTGGGCGGGGACAAGACGGGACTGTACGTAGGCAGACCACTTGTTGAAGTTGAGAAGGGCCATGGCACCCTTGCAAACGAAGTCGGCCATGGCACACTCCTTGAATTTGGAGATACCGGCATGGGGTGAGCCGAAAGTCACCAGACTCCGCACGGGAGGCTGGTTACATCTCTCAACATATCCTCTCAAGAAGGCACCGCCTTGGGAGAATCCAAGGGCATCAATAGCAGGCGCGGTGGAAAGAATAGGGTGAGTAGCGAGGGCGGCGCATACGGTGTCGATTTGGGCGGTGACGTTACCGAGGAAGGAGGCAGAGCGGTCGCCGTTGGTGTCAGCAGCTAGAGAAATGGGGTAGACGAGGGTACCGGGGTTGAGAGACTCGATAAGAGTCGCAACGGATTGAATACCTTCAGCGTTGAAGGCATCGCCGAGACCTAAGGAGGTGGGTTAGTTTATAGCTGTACAGCGCTTATTTGGGCGTTATGACGTACCATGCCAAATGACGACGGGAAGAGGAGTGTCGTCGGGTGTGCTTGATCTGGGAATAACGCGGGCTGCGGTAGTGAGAGAGGCCAAAAGACCAAGAGAAAGAACTTGAGAGCGCATGTTGATATTTATGATAAACTAGATAAACTAGATAAAAATATAAATGATTAGGTACACTTGGAGATTCGAAATGCGCTGATGACGTATGTATGCGCATTTATGTCCCCGTCGCGGCAATGCGCTTGCGCCTAGATGCGCCCAACTGTGGCGCCAGTGTGGCGCAAATGTGGCGCAAATTATCAACTACTTCATCGTCAACATGTGATTTGCGCCAGAGTCTACTTCCTTTTGTCTCAAATTCAGCTCAATTACCCCATGAATCCACCAAAATGACAGCAACCCCAACGGCCCCGCGCGTCCTCGCCACCTCGAAACCATTCGCCCCACCAAACGGCCCATCCCACGCCCACCAACATCCACATCCGCGACCACCGCGCTTCACGTCCGGAGCAAACGCAACTTTCCAGCCAACATGGCCCGGTTCACCGAGTATCCGCGGAGGTCCACAACACCCTAATGGCCGGGTAGCGCCAAAGATGGAGCCGCCGGTGCGGGTGATACGCGGCGAGATTGAGCCGTTTCGTGGCCCAATACCGGGGAGGAACGTGGTGCCGGGTCAGTACCTTTTACAACAGGATGTGCGTAGGGAGACGATCAAGTCTGGTGGGGAGGGCGGGGTTGATGAAGTGGCGACGATTCAGGGGGTTCAGGCTATTGATAGTGTTCGTCAGGCTTTGAATTTGCCGGTGAGGACGTTTGACACGGCGGCGTGTTATTTCCATCGGAGTAGAATCTCGGCACCGGAAAATAATTGGCACGATGTAGCTATGGCGGCACTTTTTGTGGCGTGTAAAGTAGAGGATACGATGAAGAGATCACGAGAGATCTTGGCGGCAGTAGTTAATGGGAAGGCCGGCCATATTGTGGATCCGGATGATAAGGTATGTTTTGTGTGCTGTTTAGTGTGGATGAATACTGACTAGTGAAATAGTCATTTGAGAGACAATCGGCTGCTATAATTGCGTTGGAAAGGTCCATTTTGGAAACTATTGGCTTCAATTTCCGGGTTAGACACCCACAACGGCCATTGGCAAAGCTGTGCAAACAGGTACTTCCAGCTGGCGAAGGAAAAGTGTTTTTCGAAATGGCTTATCTCATTTTGATGGACATGTACAAGACTACGATTCCGATTAAACAAAACACATATACCATGGCTGTTGCAGCGATGGAGGCTACAGCCTGTCTCCTTGACAGTCATGTGAGTATTGTAAGGGCCATTTCACTTGAACCTTTACATCTTCGGCGTGGCGATATAGTCGAGACACTACTTGATCTTTTAGATCTTTACTCGCACCACCAAAAGTTGACCCATCTTGGCCCATCCTACCCTCTTGATCTCTTCCTTTCTCTTAAGATATCCCTCAATGCCGAACTTGAAGCTTCCAGTTTACCCCGGTATGCATCTGACTGTCCAGTTTGCGATGTAGCAGGACAATCTACAGAGACTCCCGCAGCGCCACTTGTAAATGAGAATACAGTAAGATTCTTATTTGACATGGAGAGAGCCAAGCTGGAAGAAGAGGAAGTCAAGAAGTGTATGGAAGATCAATGGGCAGAAGAAGAGGTCGAGGAAGAAGTCCCTTTAGATTTCGGAGGGGCTGGAAACGGCTTAGGGTTGGGAAGAAGACGAGATAGACGACAAATGGGTGGGGGGATGGGGAGTGTTCCCGTGGGACCGGCCGGTAACGAACATTGGCATCCTTACGGAAAGGATAATAGAGCGCGGAGGGGAGGGAGGAAGATGCATTGAAACAATAGAGAATCCGGTATAATAGAGCATTACGTGTTTAAGCACAGGCATATCAAACGTGAAATCACAATACTGTGGACACCATAGTGATGAGAACGTGTATATGTGAGGCACGGAGCGTGTTTGGCGTTGAGATGTGGAGTTGGCGGAGTTCCGGGTCAATGCGGGAGGTCCGGCCGGACGGCAGCTTGGCTTGGGATCCTTTGATGACATGTGAATGGGTGGAATCTGTCACCCACGGAGTGTCAAGTTAAGACTGAAGGACATGAATGAGCACTGTCTGAGCGGGATAAACAACAAGCAAAGAGTTTGGTCAAGTATAAGAGGGTGCGCCGATCGTCAATGTACATACCTTCTTCGCATGACGTTCTCCACATCTCACCTATTCACTCATTTTCTGTTCAAGCTGGGCTTGGAGTTTGTTCCCGACATGGTCAACGCTACTGAGATTATCGCCAGTTTACCCGCGGAGTTACAGGATCCGGCGTTGTTGGAGGAAGTGGACTTTACGAATACCGGGAGTCATAGAGATGATATTCTCGCTGTGGTGGCGGTTAGTGTGGTGCTTACGGTGACTGTTACGGCGTTGCGGACGGGTGTTAGAGTTAAGTTGAATGGGACTGTCTTTTGGGAAGATGGTATGTTGCTTGGAGGTACTTTGTAGATGATCGTTACTAACTTTTGATAGTCGCAATTATCATTGCCACGGCCATAAATATTGGTCTTTGCTCGATCTTGCTTTATGCAGTCCATCTTGGTCTTGGAACACACATCTGGCTTCACCCTACTGATACCATTATTTCACTGATGCAAAAGCTAATCAAACTGATGCTTTTCTCGCAAATCATGTATGCTGCTGCTCAAGCGGCAACCAAGATCTCCATTATGATCTTGTACCACCGAATCTTCCCGTCTAAGAAACTTCGGATTATGATTTACGTGGTTTCTGCCTTCATCTTGACATATACGATTGGTGCTATTATAGCAATTATGTTCATGTGTCACCCAGGTGGCTCCGATTGGAACTTTATGAGGAGTAAGACATGCAGGCAGTATCAAAAGGTACTTTTTGCCAAGGCTATTGTCACAATCATTACGGATATTGTTGTTGTCGTTATGCCTTTATCTTCGTTTTGGAAGTTAAACATGCATACTAGACAAAAGCTGATTCTATGCGGATTGTTTGTGCTTGGTGGAGTGTAAGTTTGATGTTTGTATGGAGTCTGACCAAGTACTGACTGTTTCTAGTGCCTGTCTTGCAAGTATCGTACGCGCATGCAACCTTAATACTGTCAACTCTCTAGACTTTTCCTGTAAGTTGTATAACCCAAGCCTTGTCATGTCATCACACCACTAACCCCCACGTTTCCAGACAAAATCTCCACTTTCCTCGTCTGGTCCGCCATTGAAATTACAATCGGTATCGTATGTGTCTGCGTACCTCCTCTTCGGCCGTTTATCAGCCGATTCATTCCATCCCAACTTAGCATAAGTCGAAGCAGTGGGCAAAGATCGGGACATCAAATGCATTCATTATCCAATGCTCGGAAAAAGAAGACAGTTGATAAGATGCCTACCCAGGCAAAAACAGGATCTGGCACGTGGGCGGGGATTGCAGATTCCAAGGATTTGGTCGTGGACAACGGTCACATTGTTGTCAAGACACAAATTGAAACACGTGAGGAAGACCTTGGTGTTCACGAGAACTCAAGTACCGAACAACTCCACCGTGTTACACCCGCAAGTTGGAAATCTGGACCTCGTAATGTAGACGCAACTAGACATAATTAGGGTTATCACTCACACCACCATCTCATTAACATGCTATGAAAGTGCAATAAGCGCTGAAAGAAAAAAAGAACGATGAAAGAAACGGAGCGCAGGAACAGCGTAGGATCGGCATTCCTTTGGGAACCGCAGGCGTGTCACACTTCCTAAAATGGACCCATGTGGTGGCGGATGAGCGGGTGGCGGGAAGGAAAAAGGAATGCACGGCTGGTGACGTATGTGTGAGGGTTGAGTATAGTGCGTAGGGTTTATAGAACACGGATGCTGGTGCTGGCGCTGGGAGCTTTGCTGGATTCTGTTTCTTTTTCTCTTCTTTCTTTTATAGTTTACAGAGCTTTTGATCTGTGTCGATTTCTTTGGACTTTTCGCATTTATTGATTTCATCATGTCTGACAGTTCGAGTAGTTCCAGTTGGTCGGCTTTTCTCAAGGTTAGTCCTCCCTCCCTCCATCTCCACCCGTTTGCAAGCTCGTTTACCTCCCGAGGCTCGGTGCTTCGTTCGCGCCGTCATCGCATCGTGGAGTAAACCCTACAACCCTGGCCGTCACTGACATCATCCAAGTCTATTGCCAGTTTCAATGGCGATTTGTCTTCGTTGACCGCCCCTCCGTTCATCCTGTCGGCTACCTCACTTACGGAGTTTTCGCAATACTGGTGTTGCCATCCTTCGCTGTTCATTGCTGCTGTTAATGAGCCCGACCCGGCTAAGCGCGCTGTTCTTGTGCTGAAGTGGTTCTTGTCAACCCTTAAGCAGCAATATGCGTCGCGCAGTGAGAAGTATGGTAATGAGAAGAAGCCTTTGAACCCCTTCCTTGGTGAATTGTTCCTTGGCAAGTGGGTTGACAAGGCGGGTACTACCGAGCTTGTCAGCGAGCAGGTTTCTCACCATCCTCCTGCTACTGCTTACTGCATTACCAACAAGGAGACTGGTGTTCGGTTGCAGGGGTACAATGCGCAAAAGGCTACCTTCTCGAGCACCATCTACATCAAGCAGATTGGCCATGCCGTTTTGACTTTGCCAGCCTCTCCCAACGGGCCCAAGGAGCCCGAGACCTATCTTATTACTCTCCCCTCGCTCCACGTTGAGGGATTGATCACCGGGTCGCCATTCCTGGAGCTCGAGAGCTCTTCTTTGATTACCAGTTCGACCGGATTCACTGCCAAGTTGGATTACAGTGGCAGAGGGTGGTTATCGGGGAAGAAGAACAGTGTCACGGCGACGCTGTACCCCACCGGCAGCGAAAAGAACATCTTATACAACGTCACCGGTGTCTGGACCAAGTCGTTCGAGATATACTCTGGAAACTCCAAGGGTAACTCCTCCAAGACTCTCGTCGACAAGTTCGACTCGGCAACCACCCCCATGACCCCCCTCACAGTCGAGGAGCCCGAGAAGCAAGGCCCTCTTGAGTCCCGGAGAGCCTGGTCCAAGGTTGCAACGGCCATTGCGAATGGCACCCTGGACAAGGTCGGCAGTGAGAAGGCAAAGATTGAACAGGCACAGAGAGCGTTGCGGTTAAAGGAAAAGGAGGAGGGACGCACGTGGGAGCGGAGTTACTTTAGTGCCGTGCAGGGCACTGACCCGGTACTCGCCAAGTTGGCGGGGAATGTCGGGTTAGCTGCTGATGGGGATGTGGATAGAACGGGTGGAGTCTGGAGATTCGACGATGGCAAGGCGGAGAAGCGGAGGGCTGAGGTGCTTAGCCCTGAGCAGATCGTCTCCATTGAGAAGGAAGTTTTAGGACAGGCTTAGTTGATGTATTAGATTCATGACTTTTAATTTCTATTCTTACTCCCCCTCCTTTTCTTCAACAATTTCGTAAAATAACATGTACACCTCTCTTTGCAAATCCAAGATATCAGCCGTCTTTGCCTGGCGACACTTCTCGTCACTTATGCGCCACCACTTGTCAGCTGCACGGCGACGTTTCCGTTCAACGCGGCGCTTCTCGCGCGCTTTGGAAAGGAGCTTCTCGGAATCGATTTCCCGGAGGGAACTTGCTGTGGCGCGGGATGCGGCGCGGATGCGATGAGTTAGAGATTTCGTGGGGCGGAGACTCGATGTTGATGGGACCGGAGAGGGCGGTGATGTGTCTGGGTCTGTGGCGGTTATTGGAGTGGGCGGGGTAGTATCGGTGGTATCTTCTATGGGATCTTCTGTAGTTTGCTTTGGTTCAAGGGCGACTTCACCGACGACTTGGCGGCGGAAACTCTCATAGTGGCCGCTGGTGTGGCCGCCTCGGTGGGTGATTACGGAGATTAATCTGTATTTGGGCGTGGGCTCATCGGGCGTGGTTGTGTAGGGGAGGTCAAGGAGCTCGGGAAATGACACCTTGGCCATGTTCTTTTGAGAGGTGCGATCGTAGATGGAGCGCGATAGGTGGATGACGAGGAGGCGGGGAACTTGGCCTAGGCGGACGGTGCGGGCGATGGTGCGGAGGGGCGCGGTGGAAATTGGGGGGAGGGGGACGTCGGGTGGGGGGTGTTCGGGGTCGGTTTTTATGGAGGTGTAGAGAGAGGCGATGTGCGAGGTGAGAGTGTCTTTGTCGGATGTGGAAAGTTTCTTGTCGTCTTTCTTTAGCTTTGTTTCGAGGGACGCGGCGGCGTGGACGAGACGACACCGCTCACAGCGGAAATCTTGGATATATTCGGTGGTGAAGGCGCGCTCAAAGCACTTCTCGAGAGATGTGCTCGGTACATGCGGCACTTGGAGCGTCAGCATTGTAAACGGCTCATAGCGACTTGGCGTCTCATAGTGGCATGTTTGGCATGTATTATGCGATTCGCGGGCGCCGTCCATGGGGAAGCGGGGGTGTGGTGGGTCCTCGGGGGTAGTCGGTTCGTCGATTGGCGCAACGGAGTCTTCAGGGACGCTTTGAGAGCGGGCTTGAAGGGATTTGCGCACGCGCATGGCGGCGAAGTATTCGTCTTTTAACCGTTCAAATACAAGCTGGAGGAATTCCTGCGCATCCTGCTGTTGTCTTGAAATCGAGCTACCAAACGCAATTTCCATAGTCCGTAGAAACTCAGAGGCGGAAATCGTCTTCTTCTCACTAACCAAAAGACTCGTCAGAATAGTCTGAAGCGCCCCCGTCACAAGACCACGCTGCAGCCCACGTAATTTCCACTCGGCAATGGTCGTGCTAGTTCCGGGGGTCGAGTCGGTATCGGGGTGTTCCTCCGGCTGAACGAGCACATTGGCGTAGACTTGGTCACCATCTTGGCCGCGGAGATGTGTTTCGAGGAGGAGGAAGGAGCGGAGAGAGGCGAGACCGGCGAGGGCTTGGAGATTGGCGTTGATGAAGCAGTCGTTGCCGGGGTTGGAAAGGCCGATTGCTGTGCGCTTGGGGTGGGCGGAGTCGACGAGGTAGGAGGGGGCAAAGATGTATATTAGAGCCATGGCCGCGAGGCCGCCGGCCGCGTAGGTGGATGTGGCGAGAGGTTTCGACGACATTTATGCGGCGGGTGACGGTGGTGAGGATGCTTGGACTGGACGGACAGGGACACTTGGAAAGGGAGACTTGCAAATTTCTGGAATTAGAAATGCGAAATCATGTGTAGACTGACCGTTGGGGGCTCCACTAATAAAGGACTAGGGTTCAGGGTTCTCCCTATGCACGAAGACTTGGCGGGAATGGAATGAAACGAAACAGGGAGGCCAGGATAGGTAGGTTTATGCGTTGATGATTACTGGGTGACGTCATTCAATTCAATTAACTAAGCAAGCAACTTTTTTTAAAACTACGAATCATGTCTAGTCATGGGCTTTCTCTGGCCCTCGACATCCTCCTCGGAGCTGACTTGTCTCTCCTCGTTGGCAAGCATAGTGCCAGCGACGGCCTTTTCACCAAGGGCATCCTTGGCGTCCTCGTCATCGGCTACACCGAACTTCTTGCCGAGGTTCTCGGGGCCGATGAGGGTTAATAGGAAGAGATAGCCGAAGACACAGCCCATGAAAATGCAAATAACACGGCCGTATTGGTATCTCTTGTCACCGTTGGCGGCATCGGGAAGGGGGAATTGTTCGCCGATGCGCGATTCAATGGTGGAGCTGGCGGAGGAAGCGAGGTTGCCGAGCTGGTAGGATGTTCCGACGACGAAAGTGGTGAAAGCGGGGGGAGAGAGTTCCATGAGGTGGATGGGGACGACACCCCAGGCACCTTGGACGAAGAACTGCTCGAAGAAGGCGGCGGCCATGACGGCGTAGGATGAGGTGAAGGAGTAGGGGTAGAGAAGGGCACCACCGCAGACGCAGCAGACTAGGATGGATAAACGACGACCAAAGACTTGAGAGAGGAAACCGACGGTGATACCGCCGGACATGGCGCCGAGGTTAGCTACAACCTGTGTGACGGTGACCATGTCGGCGTTGAATTGGTATTGGTTAGAGAGCATAGTGGGGTACAAGTCCTGAGAGCCGTGCGACATGAAGTTGAAGCCAGCCATGAGAAGGACCATGTACGACAAGATAATCCAGTGCTTCTTCAAGGCGACCTTACCCTGGGCAATGAAAGCCTTGCCGGCAGAAGTATTTCCATCAGCATGCTTAGCGGCTTGACGGAGACGTTCACGTTCCTTGTAGATTTCAGTCTCGGGGAGGAATAAACGGGAGGTGGCGATGAGAATGGGCGGTCCGGCGGCGAACCAGTAGATTGGACGCCAAGCGTGCGAAGTGGTGTCGATCAAGGCACGGGCAAATGCGGCACAGAGAAGGTAACCGAAGGCGTACTATAGGCGGGGGAGATGATTTGTTAGTATGGGTTAAAGGGATAGGGTTGTTTTGTATGCAGCCAAGACGGCAGATACTTGGCGTGGTATTAGCCCCACTTTGAGGTAGATCGGTTACGTGTACGACGTCACTTTGACGATTTATTCATCAGGTATAACGGGAAAGCGCGAACAATGGATGTCACTCGGACCCAACAAGATACATGAGGAACGACCACCATCATGAACTTTTGGTTGGGTATCACGGGATACAAGGAAAATTGAGAGATAAGACTTACACCTTGTTGTAGGATACCACTCATAAGACCACGGGCTTCATCGGGACAATCTTCAAGAGCGGTGGCGGTAGCGTTACCGTATAGACCACCCATTGCGATACCGAAAAGAGCACGGCAGGCGAGGAATTGATTGTAGGTTTGAGTGAAAGAAGTACCCTTTTGAGTGTTAGTTGTTTTACAAGGGTTTGAAGTTATCTTGTATGGTGGGTACTCACGATTTCAAGACAAGAGAACATAAGAACGTTAACCACAAATGGCCATTTACGGCCGTACCGATCGGCAGCAATACCGAAAACGATTGAACCAACGGAACGGAACATGAGAACCAAGGTGATACCCCAGGTAATATCAGTCTTTGACTTGTTAAAAGTCTCGGAAAGTGAGTTCATAGCTAGTGAGACAGTGAAGAAATCAAAAGCATCCCAAGTCTATGATTGTTAGTACTTAGCCGGAAACCTACGCAAAGAGAACTCACCCAGGCTGCGAAAGCCACGGCGAAAAAAGCCCATTGTCTAGCTTTCAGCATACGTAACAAACGAATTGGATTCGGAGGCTTGGTCATTGGTGGCTTCAAAGTCGACAAGCGAGACCCAAGATATTGGCTGGCCGACATGCCAGTGTGTGGCATTCGGTGAGCCTCATGAGAGGACATTTTGTTCTATGTTGGAGAGGACAATTGCCAAGAGTGCGGCTTATAGGGCGAATGAATTTGATGCCAAGCTTTCTTGCCAAGACGTCAAGAAAGGTTATTTTGATTGAGGGAAGACAAGTTTTTCCGCCAAGATTACTGAAAAAAGATGACAAGAGGAATTAATTTATGAGCGAGAGAAGATAGAAAGAGGAACAAGAAACTAAGTCTTCATTTCTCCAACTGGAATGTAGCCACATTTATACTTTCTAGTGGCTTCCCTACTTAGGTCTTATCTTGATTCTCAGTAAAAACAAGTCAGTCAATAGACCACCATAGTAAAAGTCCGTCATTCTATTCCCCACCCGGGCACAGTTAACGTTTATTGCCAACGGCCACTGGGTCTAGCTTGAATCTAGCTTGAATCTAGCGTTAACAAACTTTGCCGTTTCCAGCTTGGGCTCCTTTGATAACACTGTAGACGTCATGCTGTCCGGGGTATATCTACGGACTGGCGGCCATGACACCTGACTAAATTTGCGTACTTTTATCTCCGTTGGACCGCGTTAGTAGTAAACAAAGTCAGTAGTGGGTGGATTTGAAAGACGGAGTAAACTCCCCGACATTCAACAAGTCACATGGTTCTCTGGTTGGTTGGAGAAACGGCGATAAAGAGTGTGTGGGGACATTGCTTTAGGAGGCCAGAGCTCCTTTCCGGGGTGTGTAAGCCGGCTTGATCATGGTTGAACAGACATCCTGTACATACAAAAACAGCCATGACTACCAAGAATTACTCAGAAACTTACCCTGCTCGTGAGAAAAGAGATAACTATAAGATCCGGGGAAGCAAACTTGAGTGGGGCCGCTAGGCCTAAAAGAGGGAACACAGAGTCTTACTCCAATCTAGCGGCAAGGCGCCGGCTAACGTTAGATTATTGGCATTTTGATTGGGCGATAAGGATGACTGTGAGTTGCCGATGTTGTGGTTACATGAATGTGTGTGCATTCTGGTGAGAGTAAAGACTTTTTTTCCCGTATGCACCCTTGAATCATGAACTTTTTATCCGCAACATCATAGCTGACTGGGCATGTCCATTAGAAACACACCGCTTGGTCTTTGACAGCTCGGGAGTCAACTCCTTTCAATATATGTCTCCCTCCCTTTAGCCGCTGACAAAGTCACGGCCGGTCCCAATACATATCGGCATTCTACCTTCCGATGAATCCCCAGGCCACGGACAAGGACCTGGAAACAAGGTAACGTGACCTCCGGGATTCCTTTTTCTAGGATATGAGCGGGGTTTTAGGAGATTTAGGGCAATTGTGGGGCGTTGAGAGCCGACGGCGGGTGAGTTTGAAGTCTTTGTTCGGGTTCGGTAAGTATTTTGTTGGGTTTTGCCGTCTGTTGCCGGCGTTTGCCGGAGGTTGGCGGAATGCTTGGTAGGGGATGGGGATGTTGCTGATCTGGGGTAATCAGCAGATTTAAGGGCGAGAGATGACTTGTGGTTCGATTGGGATGACGCATGTGCGAACCACGAGGACACGGGAGGGGTAGATACATACGGAGTACAGTAGACCGATCGAGACTGTTGTATGTCTGCAGATTTCCATAAACAAGTCAAAGACTTTAACTAGAGACATGACCTTGTCATATTGACATGACAACAAAACCGATAGACTTGACAAACTAGAGGACTGAACTCTTCCCATCCTTCCCGTTAACGTTCAGAACTAACTGATATCCTAACACTAGGGTTACTATCACACACCAGGGTTAACCCATATACACTCAATGACGTAACACCAGTACCACTCCAAACCTGATTGAAGCGCTTATAAAAACTTCTTACTAAGCCGTTACCTCCACATGACAGGTGCGGCAACAACATAATTGCCGCAATTATATGCCAATTATGCGCCAAGCCAACAAGGTAACATGGCCTACAAACGGGACATTACACAGTGTTTAGATTGAATATGTCCTTATGTCGTCATGGTTGAATATAAAAGGGAAGCGGGGTAATAACCATACTCAACATTCTTTCTTGTTAAAAACACCCAAAAATTGAGAAATCTATCAAAATGGCTACATTCACCGAGTAAGCTACACTGACGTCATAAAAATGAACCCGCCTAGCTAACCCCCCCTAGCAAAGTATTCGTCCTCAACACCGGCGACAAAATGCCCGCCCTTGGCCTCGGAACCTGGCAATCCCCCCCCAATGCCGTCCGAGACGCCGTCAAAGCGGCCCTTGAGCTAGGCTACCGTCACATTGACACGGCCCTGGCCTATGGAAATGAAAAGGAAGTCGGCGAGGGTATCAAGCTTTCGGGAGTCCCGAGAGACCAGATTTGGTTGACGACCAAGTTGGATAACCCGTGGCATAAGCGTGTGGCGGAGGGGATTGCTAGTTCGTTGGAGAGCTTGGGGACTGATTATGTGGATTTGTATCTTATGCATTGGCCTTGCTCGAGTGACCCGGCTGATATGAGCAAGGTCTTTGATGATTGGGACTATGTTGATACCTGGAAGGAGATGCAGAAGTTGGTCGGGACTGGAAAGGTGAAGAACATTGGTGTATCCAACTTTGGTATCCAGCATCTCGAGAGACTCCTTGCCGATCCTGAGGTCACCGTTGTCCCCGCTGTCAACCAGATCGAGTTACACCCCGGTAACCCCTCGCCTAAGCTCGTTTCTTACTGCCGCTCAAAGAACATCCATCCTACTGGCTACTCATGCCTGGGTAGCACCAACTCGCCTCTGTACACCAACGCTACCCTCAAGGCTATTGCTGAGTCCAAGGGCAAGTCGGTTCAGCAGGTCTTGCTCCGTTGGGGTCTTCAGAAGGATTGGAGTGTCATTCCCAAGTCTGTCTCTCCAGCGAGAATTGAAGGGAACAGACAGGTTGATGGGTGGGAGTTGACTGATGAGGAGGTTGCCAAGATCGATGCTATTCCGGATCGCTTCAAGGTGTGTGGAGACTCATGGATTCCTATCCGGGTTTTCTTCGGTGATGACGAATGAGTACATATGTAAATAGCATAATGAATTATAACTTTGGCGTAACCGCCATTTCAGAAAGCACATCAGATATACACCCACGGATTCTCTCCGCAAGTCTCGCTGCCTCCTCATCATCCAGATCCTCCCGTCGACCTCGTCCAAACATTGTAAAACTCTCACTAAACCGTCCGGATTTCCGGATCTCAGGACGTGGGATTAAATGGAAATGCACATGCGGTACAACCTGCGCCGCTGCAGCCCCATTATTCTGCACAACATTCCAATCATAAACCCCCGTTGCGCGCGTAAGTGCTTTACTCAAAACAAGTAACCACCGCCCGAGCTCCGCACCTTCAGCAGGTTTCACATCCGTGTATTTAGACCGGTGAGGTCGTGGACAGAGAAGAATATGTCCTTGGGCTAGCGGCATGATATCGAGAAAGGCGATCACGCTAGGCGTGCTTAGGACGATGTGCGCCTGTGGTGATAGATTGGCGGGTGATATAGCCGGCGAGGTAGGCGGTGGTGGGCTTTGTGGTGAATATGGGGGATATGTAGTTACGATTTGACAAAACGGACAAGGCTGGGGCGGCATTTTGGCGGTGATTATCTTGATATTGAAAAGATTGCGGCAATTAGAAAGCTTTGGTGATAGTTGGAGATTAAGTTTAGACCTTAAGAATTCCAGAAGGGGCAAGCTCCCATGCGATGCGCCCGGCTAAAAGTCTCCATACATAAATGTGCGCCTGACCGCCCGGCAGAAAAAAGCGACCAGGATATTTTTTGGGTTATCCAGGCAAGGCGTCGCAACATCACATCACCATTACCAACCCGTCCGTCGCAAGATCAACGTCATCTCATTCACACCACGACCATCAGAACCGACTCGTTCACACCTTCTCTCGACTTATCAAGAATACGCCGATAATATGTCCAACTACCAGATTCCAGGCTCCGCCAATAACGCCGTGGGCACCGGCTCGACTAAGTTTGAGGGCCCGACGAAGTTGCAATATATTTGTGGTGATTGTGGGTTGAACTCGACTCAGCATCAGACTGTCCCATTTTTGAGATGCAAGGAGTGTGGTTGCCGGATTTTGTACAAGCCACGGACTAAGAGGTGAGTTTTGCGAGGGTTCAGCATACATGACGGATGAGATGCTAACGATTTGCCTGTAGAATGGTCCAGTTTGAGGCGCGGTAATGGGGGATTAAATTGGTTGATATTCTAATTGATTTGTTTTGGTTCTTCTACATCCTGTCTAGTGTTTTGTGTACAAATACTTTGCGAAACTGCCTTCAGCAACAATACTCTCCTTCTCCGCCTCTCTCGCAGCCTCATAACGAGCCTGGAGACCCTCTCTATCCTCCTCATCATCATCAGCAAACTCATCCGAATCCAAATCGTGATCTTCAATTTCCTCGGCGGCCTGGTCCACGGGGTCCTTCACCGTGACGGAAGCCTTGCCCTTGGTATCCATGTGCATGCCCTTGAGCATCTTCTCTAGTTCCTTTTGTCTTTGGGCTTCTTGTTCGTCGGCGCGCTTTGCCCGTTTACGGTCGAGTTCTGGCTGGTAGGTGGCGTCGAATTCGGCGGCTTTTTGGTCAACGGCGGCGAAGAATTCGTCAATGCCGGTGCCGAGGCGGGAGGAGACACCGACGACGGAGAGGTGGGCGTAGAATTCCTCCAGCATTAAACTCATACTGTTCAAAAGTGACCCCATGTACCCAGTGGCACCACCACCGTAGGATTCCCCAGCAAGGATATCTCTGTTTTCATCCTCGTTCAAGGCCTTTTGGAAGGCGTCGTAGTCGGTCATCCACTCCGTCGCAAATGAGGCATCCTTGACGTCAGTCTTGTTGAAGACGAGAATCATGGGGAGCTTGGTCTTGTAAAGAATTGAGCAGGCGTAGAGCATGTTGGACATGAAGGTGCTTGTGCTGCATGTTCTGGGAGTATCGATGACGTAGGCTATCACGGTGGGGAAAGAGGAGGCGAGTGATTCAAGAATGATAGAACCGGAGGCAGACCAGACGAATACCTCGATTTGACCAGCTGGAATGTGTTAGTGACATGTGAATTTGTGGAACAGCGGTGAAAAGACGTACGAGTATCAATGAGGATGTGCTCCATAGGAGCTTGCTTTGCTGGCTCCTCCTTGGCTTCCTCGGGCTTCTCTTCTGAAGACTCCTCTTTCTCTTGCTCTTCAACGGCTTCCTTCTCCTCGGGCTTTTCCTCCTCGGTGCTCGTAAGACCCGCTCTCTTCTCCAGTAACCCCAAAACTTGGTCAATCTTGGTAGCAAACAAGTTCAAACTGGTAATGATTCCACCGTTGGGGCCTAAGTTGTACTGCTTCATAACCTCTTCATAGTTGACGGAATCGCGAATATCGATGTTGCTTTCAAATGGGACGTTGAGGACAGCGGGATCCAGGTTGATTACGTAGGGTGGCTTGTCTTTGCTGTGAAGGTGGGAGTTGATACGGCGCATAAAGGTGGTTTTGCCGGAACCTAAAGAGAGTTAGTTGGGCTCGTAGAGGGTTTCATAGAAAACTTACCGGCCATGCCCACGCAGACAATGGACACGGGGCGCTTAGGCCCAGTAGAAGTCGAAGTAGATGCCATTTTGTTCTTGTCTATAAAGTTTCCAATGAATCAAGAAAATCAACCCCGCCGCTTACAAACTACATATTCAACGACGTCATGCTAACCCTTGTCGATATTAAATTCTCTGCCGGGGTGTAACCCACATCACAGCCTTGCCAAATTTGTGGGTATACATGTCAGCCTTGCGATTTGCGACAGCAACAGCGGCGAAAAATTGTCGCAAAACACACACAATCACAATGGAAGACGGACTCGCAGATTTCGAAAAGCAGCTGGCGCAGGACAAGGCGGCGCGCGAAAAGGAGGAGTCGAGGGAGAAGAGACATCGGTCACATCGGCATAGGGAGAGATCGCGCGACAGACGACGGGATAAGGAACGTGATCGCTCGAGGTCGAGAGAACATAGACGGGATCGGGATAGAGAGGATCGACGGGATAGAGATCGGGAACATAGGAGTCATCGGGACCGTGGCCGCGACAGAGACCGCGACCATAGAAGCCACCGCCGCGACGACGATGAACATCGGCGGAAACGATCACGTCGGGAATCTAGGTCGCGCGAAAGACGGAAGACGGAGGTG
Source organism: Huntiella abstrusa (assembly GCA_025685495.1). NCBI lineage: Eukaryota > Fungi > Ascomycota > Sordariomycetes > Microascales > Ceratocystidaceae > Huntiella > Huntiella abstrusa. The sequence goes on along the minus strand of JAJNMT010000285.1, from coordinate 133,222 downwards.
GAGGTGGAGGTGGAAACAACGGGGGATGCTATGGATGTCGACAAGCCGGCTGCGACTCGAGCAGACTGGATGACGGCGCCATCTGCGTTGGATGTGGATTATGTCCATAAACCTGTTGAGGTGCCGAAGCCGAAGGAGGAGAAAAAGGTCGTGAGAGAGTTGCATTCGCGGGAGTTGAATCGGGGGTTGAATGATGAGAAGGATAGTGATAGTGAGTTTGAGAAGGAAGATGCGCTGGCTGTTGATTATAAGTTTGGAGATTCTGGGTCAAAATGGAGACTGGTCAAGCTTGACGCTGTTTACAAAGTGGCCGAAGACGAAGGCAGGCCAGTAGACGAGGTTGCAATTGAAAGATTAGGCAGTCTTCAAGCGTTTGATATCGCTAGAGAAGAGAAGGAAGAGATGGAACGGAGGAGACTTTATGGAGAGGGATACCAGATTAAGGAAGGACCAGATGGACACTTGTTTGAGCAAAGACAAAAGGAAAAGAAGGGGAAGGAGGTGCAAACACCGGTCAATGATAGACTGAACCCCGGTATTGCCCTACGGAGCGGCATTCGTATGCCGGAAGAGCAACCAGCAGCTCCCGTGGTGGATCAGACGCAACTAAACCGCATGCGCGCCGCCATGATGAAAGCCAAGTTGCGCCGTGCCCCCGATGCCGCCAAGTTGGAACAAGAGTACAACGCAGCCGCCGCAGCATTCGCAGCTGCCCCTCCACCTCCAAAAGACGTAGTTCTAGGTGCCATGGAGTCACGACTTCTCGCTGGAACACGCGGAGAAGTCAAGGCGGTTACTAATAAGCGGGGCACTGAGCGGGGTACGGTTGTTGCTAATGATGATATGTCCATTGAGGATATGGTGAGAGAGGAAAGAAGAACGAAGGGGGCAAGAGGTGGCGAGGGAATGAGACTGGCGGAGAGAATTGCTAAGGATGGAAAGTTTGATGATGACTTGGATTATATGGATGAGAATGCGGATAAGTTGGCTACTAGAGTTCATAAGTCGGAGGTGAACTTGAAGAATACGGCAGTTCATGAGTATCAAAAGGTGCAGCGCATCTTGGATAACTGCCCGTTATGTTACCATGAGGATAAAGCCGATACTCGTCCTGTGGCACCAGTTATTTCAGAGGGTGTAAAGACCTATCTCACTCTTGCACCGGCCCCAGAAATTTCTCCCGATTCTACAGTAATCGTCCCAAGAATCCACCATACGAACTTGTTAGAGTGTGACGACGATGAATGGGAAGAAATCCGCAACTTCATGAAGTCACTAACAAGACTCTACCACGACCAAGGCCGCGACGTAGTCTTCTACGAGAATGCCGCTGCCCCACAACGAAAGGGACATGCTGCAATGGTTGCTGTGCCTATCCCCTATGAAGATGGCGCTATGGTTCCTGCATACTTCAAAGAGGCTTTCCTATCTGCTGATGAAGAATGGTCTCAGCATAAGAAGGTCATTGACACGGCCAAGGGGGCTCGTGAAGGTCTTGGTCGGACGGCATTTAGAAGGATGATTGCCAAGGAGGCACCTTATTTCCACGCTTGGTTTGGACTGGATGGGGGGTTGGGCCATGTTGTTGAGAACTCGGATAAGTGGCCTAGAGGTGACTTATTTGCTAGAGAGGTTCTGGGTGGTATGATGGATGTTGAGGCTCGGATACAGAAGAAGCAGGGACGCTGGGAACGGGGAGACTCTAGAGTTGCTGGCTTTAAAGGGAAGTGGAGGAAGTTTGATTGGACTAGAGTTTTGGGAGAAGAAACTTAGAGGCTGGATGGGGCTTTATAGATATACCTGTATGTACATATACACAGACGATTTTGCTCAATTCATTTGGCTTGAAACACTTTGTATGTCAGTCTGTATAAGCAGGCATGCATATTTGTAGGATTCTTAACATGACTGGTCCTGCATGCAGATTGTGAGTATCTGTAGAGTATGGTTGCATGAGGTGGACAGTACGTGTCTGCAGTGAATGCTTAAGGCGGCCTTCTTCAAGAGTAAGATCGCACTGTAATGACAAAAACATCGTGCACTATTTCCGTTGTTGGACTACAAATTAGCTAAGTCCCGATATCCAATGGTAGACGCCATGCACAACGGTCCAAGATCAAGGGATACACGGCGGCTACTTTTGTATCTTGGGTCCCATATGGCAAAGCCATCTTATTTCCTGCTAAACTCTATGGCCGCAAGTCCACTAACCCTCGAAACCACTCAATTGAGAAGGAGAGAACCGACACATTTGAAAATACCACATTCGTTCGTGGTCCAGGCTGGGGAAAGCTGTATGCCCAGTGTATGTACCGAGCCCGAGTTGTAAAGATGTTTCTACCCACCGGCAAAGGCGCGGTGGGAAAGGCAATGGCCGCGTGCTTTGGGGGAGGCTAGATGGATGAAAAAGGAAGAACATTCTTGCTGCGATGGCTGCGTTATACGCCGCCTTTTAGTGGGCATTGTATAGGGAGTTTGGAACGGTGCTTAGACATTGACGGGTATAAGGATGCTGATGTTGATTTCAAACTTGTTGGCCAATTGTGGTATAGACATGAAACTGGTTACAACTTTGGCGTCCTGTCAGATGGCAATCTATTCGTGGGTTGCTCGTACTGTCAAATTGATGATGAAGTTGTCCTGGCTGAGGGATTCCATCACCCGTTCATAGTACGAAATGTAAACCCGCAAGGTGGGGTCCTGTTTGTCGAATGTGCCTTGCTGGTGAGTATATCTCAGGCGCAATTGATTACCAAATAGAGAGAAGAATTGGTAATTGTGTGATATATTGAGATGAAGTTCCATTAAATGCATAGGTAGGATCAAAGTATTCACATTCAACATAAGCTTGAAGTTCACGTGATGTGAGATTGAAGCAGATACATTACTACCGTAGGCTTGGCCAATTGTTCTAGTGTAAGCATTGAGAACCTCTATCGCGACAATAACAATGTTAACCCTCGTGTAGAAATGTACAGTCGTGGCAGCATTTCTTACGCGGGTTACCAGAACATTCAGTTGTATAGCGACAGCAGTCACATTTGCTAAAAGGCTAAAAGTCAATATTGAAACTACAGAGTCTCATCAGAGTTGAAACTTACCAGCCACAGTTAGGAGTATCTTTCGCAATACAGTTAGTAATATGAATAGGCATAGTTACGGGGTGCTTTCCTGGTGACTAGATACATATGTGTTGTCTAGGGTCCTGTAGTCGCTTTTATACTACCTCCAAGGTTCGTTTGAAACGTGGAACTTTGTGTTACGTTTGGAATGAATTTAACCTTCTAGAGATGACCAACTGGGGGGTGTCAGCATACCACTGTGCCAAAAGAAGTGGAACCTTTGTATTTCGTTATAGCGACATGCTATAAAACGGCATATATAAGACACACGAGTGTACATTATTATGCAGCAAGAACCAATCAACCAGTGAATAGCCACCAGACAAGGCGGCGGCTGTCAGGAGGTCACGTTCAAGATAGCGGAAATTTAATCGTACGTTATAGGGTGGGTTACACGAACCATATTGACAGTTTACCTAATTGAGATTCGGTGAGACAATATGGAGGTGCTATTTTGTGTGGAACCTTGGATATCATGCATGTAGTTGATAACGCTCAAAGTCAGGCGGCTTGTGAAAAGTAAGGCCGCCTGTGACTTCTCAAGAGCTACTAAAGGTTATCGCTATTTTCTAGTGGGCTTGAAGTTGGAGATAGTCGTGGTACCTTCCTGAAATGCGTGTCTTACGTATATACCATTCGGATAGACATCTGTGACACCACGTGGGAACTACCTCTGGGTAAACGGAGCCTCTGAACAAAGGCACTGGCTTAACAAAAGTACCTTGTTAACCAGAAGACTGTAACTTCGGTGACGAAAGTGAAAGGCACTATCGTCGCTCTGAATGGTTCGCTGTCTAATAGCAATTTGGAGTGAGGAGCTGAGAATGATGCTATGGTATTGTGTTTGCATTTGTCTATTCTAGGCAGCTACAAAGATCTGACAATGGCATATGTATCTGAGCACAGTTTCTGTTTAATTCAGGTACAAGGACAAGCATGTATTTATTGAAATACTACACCTCCTGACGACTGAAATGCAAACTATAGAATTGAGTATTGCAGCACAACCTTCTGCTAAACATCAGCCTTATCCATCATTTGTGTATATAGAGATCCATTGCCGTTCTAACGTGATGCACCTGGGTACGTCTTGGGGTGAAGATCCGGCTTGGGTTTGTCCTTAGTTTTGGTCTGGATAGACGAATGGCTATAATAACCCATTGTTAACTGAGATCACAATTGGGATGGTAGAGTTCACGTGACTTACTCCTTGGTTGTTTTGGTTGATTTAGTTTTGGGGGGATTGGAAGGCATCTTGAATGAGTTGGGTTGTTGTTTCGATTACGTCTATGAAAGAGGGGACAAGGCTATGTTTATATAGTTTTGGGGGGGTTACGGGTTAGAGAGAGCCGTTTGGTGCTGCCTCAAAACAGGCTTTTTCAGTTAGGTTAGAGTGTATTTGTCGGACGTTGTGGTCACGAGAGAATGTCGCCGGTGCATGTGATTCTTTGTATCTTCGGTGACAAGGTAAATGTATCCGATTGACGCAACCTGTACCATTGAAACATTGGTCAACTGAGAGAGAAGTATCCCCTCTTGATCTATAGTTCGCGCCATAGAAGACCTTCACGAGTAGGTTGGTTAGCTATAGGCATTGTGAATCATCACGCAAATCTAGATTCCTGGTAATGGCCGTGTTCTCGTAATGAGCCTGAACAGATACTAAGACGGGCGGTTTTGATGGCCACGTCATCACCAGTCACCGAGCTTCGCTGTTCAAAGTTGGAGACCTGTGGAGAGTTTGTTTTGTAGCACCTTCAATTTTGAATACGGCCTGGTATTCGTGGTTATTCGAGAATGAATCTACATATGTCTCCGGTGGCCTAAAGCGTTCATACATCAGGGTCAACCCAAAGTGCAGTGATACATTGAACGGGACGATTCCTTTCCAGCGTACGTTTTTCAATCTATCTACCGTGAAGTAGTGATTCTTTCCGATATCATAACCGTCAAACGTCAATATAGCTCGGTCACGATTTGGGATTTGGTGTGTCATCATGTTTTAACTAACCATGTAGATATACTATGTACACCCTAGGCGACATCCCCAGTAGCATTCTATACTCTGTGTGTACAGCTAGTAGACATGGGCATGCCGCTAGGCAAAAACGAGGTAGAACTTTGGGCTTTGTTAGTAGTAGTTGTATTATGAGGGACTATGAAGGAGACTGCTCTACGTAGGTGTAGACTAAAGGCTAGCCCGTGTATAATATCATCCAGGAGCATTCGTCAACCACGGCAACGACACAGATCCGTGTATGACAGCCGTGAGATTAGTATAGCCTACGTCCCCACAACCCATTCTAAACCGCAACTATCCCAACATCCCTAGCACAGATATCTTCAAAGCCCGGTCCAAGACTCCCGCGCTCGTCAAAAAGCACAGACGCCATCAACTCCCCCGTAGCCGGCCCATTCTGGATACCCCAGCACGTATGACCCGCAGCTACATAAACCGCCGAATTCCCAATTCGCCCAAGTAAAGGTCCACTAACCTGTGACTCTTCAAACTGCGGTAACCAGCAACTCTGCTCCTTGAGAATTTCGGCATTGCGGATGGCAGGGGAAATGAGAGACATGGCGGTGGTGATGTGGTTATATCCTGGTTCATCTCTAAAGTCGTCGTCTGCGTACTTTGGTAAAGGGACTGCTTTTGCGGGGCCGCAGGCGTAGATTGTACCATCTGGACGTGCATATGCTTCGGGATCAACTGTTGCTAGACGTTTTCCGCGGACCTTGGGGAGGGAGATGCTGGTGAATACGGCGTAAGGTGCTACTTCGGCTTTGTATACCACCGAGTTAGCCTGGACTGAGCCAATGGGAAGAGAGGGCATCAACTTCGATGTCCATGGGCCAGCGGCGAGCAGAATCTTATGTGCGGGGAGTGTTGTTGGTTCTCCGGTGTCGCGATTAGTGTATGTTACGGTGGCCGGGCTGGTTTTATGGTTGATAGATGTGACATGGGCACGCAAGACAATATTGACACCAGCCTCGGTCGCCTTTGTTGCCATGAAATTGGTAAACTGGAACGGATGAACCTGTGCTGTCTGTCCCTCCATCTCACTCCAGCCCGTAACAAACCCATCATCAACATAATCCAAATCCGCCGGTAAAACAGCTCGCTTCAGCTTGCCTCTAGCATCGTCATCCTGCTTCGGCAACTTATCCCATTCTACTCCTTCCATATTCCCCCGTCCATCAACCGAACCAACCGGGACTTTGGCTTCGATGCTTCCGCATTTAACTTCCCGGTATCCATAGTTTTTGGCACCGTCATGTTCGCTGGCAAGTTGCTTGTGTAATGAGAACGAGCGCGAGGCGAGGCTAGATGGGTACGCCCAGTCGGCGAGGAGACCGCCGGCTTTGCCGGATGAGGCGGCGGCGATTGACGTGCTTTCTAGGATTGTTATCCGCGTGGTGGGGGTGTATTGGGGATGGCGAGTTAAGTAATATGCGGTTGTGCAGCCGATTATACCGCCGCCTGTTGGTGTTAGTGGGACTTTCACGGCATGGACTGAGGTAAAAAGGCATACCAATGATGACAATGTCCTGTGGTTCTGGGGTCATTTTCAATTCAGTTACAACAGCTAATAGGTCAGACTGGTGGGGGTGTTCTCAGATGCGTAGATTAATACAATCTTGTGTTCCGATGAGCCTCGCTTGTCTTCGTTTTACTGTGGTGAGTGTGGCGAAATACCCAGGTTTGTACTTCAGTTGACGTCATCCAGGTCGACAATAGGGTTATTATAAGAACATGAACTAGGGTTAATCATCGGTGCGACAGTTTTCTTTGGAGAGACAAGACCGCCAAAAAACGGAAAACGCAAGTGGTGCGGTACACATGACAGGGGCCCCCGGTCACGTTTTTTGGTTGTGTCGAGAGTTGAAGTTGAAGTGACAGGGCCGCCAAAAAACGAAGAGCGGAATTCTGCCATAGTGCATAGGAAAGGCCCCCTGGTTTTCGTTTTTTGGCGGTGCTGTCACTTCAAACGCGGTTCTAGCAAATTCCGTGCGCCCACTCTGTCAAACAGCCTTCTATTGTACTGGCACTTCTCTCGAGATTCCAGCTGCTATCTACACTCAGCTTCACAATATATATACAGACATGTCTCTTTCCGGTCATCTGGGCTGCTTCGCCGTCAACCCAAAAATTTCCGGACAATCGGTAGTTAAATGTTGGGGCTGCTCGACCCCCAATTCGGCTACATTTCTGCCGTATTTCCATTTCAACCCAGAACAACTCGGCAAAAGAAAAAAGTTCTGTCGCCTCCATGGTGAAAAAGAAGACGTAGCCAAATGGAAGGCCCAAATGGAGGAAGAGAACACACGGTTCCTTGAAGAGCAGGCGGAAGAGGCGAATGATGTGGCACAGGCCGTAAAGCCCCAGCAGGAGGAAGACCGGGAGGCAGAGCCGGAGGAAGAGGAAGGGCCACCGGTCGATCACAAAGTCCAACAGAAGGCTATGGAGACTTCCTGGTCTGTGAATACCGAGTGGAGTTGGACTGTTGTCACCCAGCGCGAGAAGATACGGCAACAGCAAGCGCAATCGAGCGAATCGCAGTCTGGTCAGCTGAGAAGGAAAGAGCCCCAGCCCTTAACCGTGGCGGAAGACGACGAGTTCCAGGGTCCAAACTTGATTGAAGGGGAAGAGCAGCTGGAAGTGTACGGAGACCCGCAATCACACCCAGACGATTCGTCCGAGGACGAAGGAGAAACGAACCCCGAACCTTCAACGTCTCTCCCGTATACAGTGGAGTTTGTACATTGTGACGGAACGGAAACAGCAGCGGATTACCCACCGCGTAATGATCCGGGAGCTCTTAGTTGGAGCCGGTTCCTTGAAACTATATCAAGACCCTACGACACATCAGCCCAACCATTGGTAGGCCATGTCGATGACGAACACTTATTCGCCGATCAAGCTAACACAACATTCGTAGGTGTCCCGGGAGAAGCTTAATCTCTCGACTGTCCTAGAGTATAGCTCTATGCCTATCTCTGTTCAGAGACAATTTGATGGTCCCCAACCCCACCTCAAAGAGGCATTTCTTACGGCCTCAAGATATATTTCTGACGAGATCGGGTTACGAGGCGGTTCAAGATTCAAATGGAAAGTTCATAGAACCAGGTCAGATGGGGGGTTTGTGTCATATTGGTACTGCTACGAAGGCCAGTTGTCTGAAAACGCTGTTGTGTGTGACAAAGACGGGGAAAACACGCCTGAGACACTCAAAAACTATTGTCAGAGCAGTATGATCTTGACAATGCAGCCCCACGAGTTTGCCGTGCATGTCAAATTCCAGCACATCCCCCATGCTGTGGACACACTTCAAGTCCTAGCCGATCCAGTATATCCTGGGCCCCACGAGGTCGCGTCAACCGAACCGAAAGATCGCCACGCTGGTGACGATCCTGTAGTAACCGTCGACACCGCTGCTGCAGGTTTGGAAGAAGCACGTAGAGATGGGCTCGCCAGCGTGCCAACACGCTATAAGACCGTGTCAGATTTTCTGCGTCGACTGGCACATACGATAGATATGCATTTAGAACGCAATGATTTAGAATGGCCAGAAGAGTTCATCAATACACCATTGGGCCGCGAGCTTGTCAAAGCAGCGAGCGGGCATTCCGAATGGTCAGATATTTTCGAATAATGATAACTCTTGCTCTCATTCCACTTGTTAGTGTGGTAAATGACGATGTAAGGTCATCATGGACATCTCCCAGGGTCGCTTGATTCATGTTGCTGGCGTTCTGTTGTCTTCTTGTTCTTTCAATCTCGATGTCGGCTCTTGGCGTTGCGTTGATGGTTACATTCGACAACACATCATTTGTTCGTGGCGCAGGGTGGGGGAAGCTAAATGCTCAGTGTATGTACCGAGCCAAAATTGTCACTTTGTTCGAAGAAACCCAGAAAAGGGAGCTGAGAAGGGCAATGGCGGCTCGCTTTGGCGGAAACCAGCTGGATGAGAAAGGGAAGAAGGTTTTACTTGAATGGCTTCAGTATAAACCACCTTTCAACGAGCGTATCATGGAACGATTGGAGCGCTACTTGGATATCAACAGGTATGGGGATGATGATATCGATGAAACCTTGGTCAAGGCCCTCTGGAGAATGCAGAAAGTCGGTCATAGATTTGGCATCCTATCAGATGGCAATTTGTTCGTTGGTCTCTCGTATAGTCAAATTGATGATGACGTTGTGCTAGTTGAGGGCTTCCGTCAAACGTACGTGGTGCGAAATGCAAACCCACAAGGTCAGGTTCTGTTGGTTGAAACTGCCCTCTTGGTGGGTATACCTCAGTCACAAGTCATTACTGAATGGAGAGAAGAACTTGTCATTGTGTGAGGCATTGATGCTCTGTTTCAATACAAAGTCGAGGGTCGTAGCGTAGTATATACCAACTTAATAGAAACTATAATTGCGTATGTGGTGACTTCCAAGCATAAAAGTTGATATCGTAGGTTTGAACAGACATTGCAGTGTCGCTGTTGAGGATCTTGATCGCGACTGCAGCAGAGTTAACTCATGTGTTGAACGAGAATACCAATTCTATCGTGGCTAGCACAAGGTCTTTGGGTTGGTGCATCAAAGGCGATTCACTGTGTAACTCTTCGGGGCACAGATTATGACGGGGGTCCTTTCGAATTTGCCTTGGAAGCACTTACAGCCCGGCAGATGCCGTAGACACTGTTCTTGGTGGTCCTACATTGCCAAACCCCAACAAGATTGTACACCCATGTTATCGATTAGAGCTTATGTAGTTCAATACACAGGCTTAGAGTTTCACACGGTCGTGCAGATTACGGTTGCTCTTCAACAGGTAGTGTAGAACGTGTGTACCATTCGGAGACTTCCGTTCTCTAGACCATAGGGCTTTAGTAAGCAACACCATAGATTACACCGTTTGTATAAACCAAGATACCCTGTCAACGACGTGAAAACGACATGTTCAACCAGTAATTCTGGACATCTTGATTAAACCACCTCGTTCCAACAACACCACGGCTGCTGATTTCCACAAGCCTTTAATACATGCCGAAAAGAGGCCCGAGTGTTTCCGGATCGACCATTATAGACACTATTACGGGTAGTATGACGTCATCTAGGGTAAACCTGTCAAATATGCACGTGTTCGGAAATGGGTTCCTGCCAGCGCAGAGTAGGATTGATTTAATCAAGTCAAGTCATGATTTATTAGGCACTAATCTAACCGGTTTAGTATCTCACCTGGATAAAGGGTGGCATGGCACCAAACAATTCCGGTTGGCTATGCACATAGTTCCTGAAAGCCAAGCCCCTGACGTCAATTGATCCTTCTTCAAAAAGCTCGTATTTCAGTATCCCTCTCGATGAGCATACATTTGATCAATGCGTAATTTTGGTGTTTGCTTAGGCGTGAAACATCATGACGTGAAAATCAGGTGTTTGTTCAATTGGGCCTCAAGTGGCAAAAGGATTGCGTCTTAGGCAGCTTATTGCCCCGATTAAAACCTGAGAACGTAGGCTTCGTGTAAAGGTTCATCGTGTCTGCGTAACTCCGATGTATCGATAGCTATGGAGCAGTAGCTTCACAAGGCGTTTCTAGATACCGGCGTATACGTTAGGAGGAATACTCAGCACAGAATGCGATAGACTTACTATGTTTTATGAACACCAGGGTTTCTTGGCTTTCAGGCGGCTTCTTGTTGTTGTGGTGCTTCCTCTTGGATTAATATCTGGTCAATGTCGATGTTCAACGCCTCAGGTGAGTGGCATGGACAATTCGGTTGGCATGACGGGAGGGTCGATCCCGTTCCAATAGCCTCGAGGTAGGTGGTGTTTGTTTCTAGCATGGTAAAGAGATGAAGACTGATATATTTGCTGGATAATAGAAGTGAAGGTTGTTTTGTCGTACCACAGTTAAGTCAGGGTGACCCCTCGAATGCTTATATAAATGTTTGTAGGGTGTTCTATCCATTGGAGGTTCTTTGGGTGTACGACTATGATGGCCTACATATCGTACCATTAGGCAGCTATATACTAACATGATCTCCTCCTAACCGCTATTGAAAATGCGCCTTCGCAGAAATCACTGTTTTTGAAAACTCAATTGCCCCCCCCCCATCATTAGCGAATCATTAGCTTGGCTCTTCACCTTTGGCTGTCAGCGATTGGAATGACGTCATCGTCACTTGCTAGTCCATCACAGAATAGTGGCAAATACGAAGCCTAACATTACTCATGGTTACTACCACGACGTAATATTACAGTTGAAAGTCACGAGGGATGTCTCGCTGCCCTTCGGGCTGACCTGGGATGAGTTCATTGAAACTCCCTGCCACTGTTAACCAAAGGCAAATTAGTCGTTGTTCCAAACTCATGGGGATCCTACTGCCACCAAATTAGCCGCCATTTGAGCCAACTAAGTGACGATTCTCCACTGTCACGCCGGGGCATGTATCGAGGCCCGATACACGGGTATAAACTTGCCTTTTTAACAGCCCTGACTTTGTACGCACAAGCTCAGCTTATTCCAGTTCCTTACCATCAGCTGTCACGATCAGTTCGTGTCCGGTTTAATCCATATGTCATTTCTCCACAAGAGGCATATTTGTCTAGAGAAACGCATGACGAATTTCGGGCTTCCTTCCGTTCCCTTTGCTCGGCGTCCAAAAATGTTACATCGGATAGTTCCTTTCCGTCAGTACTTTTATAGAGGCTCGCCTATGTTGAAGGATGACATTCTGCCTATTTGGGTAAACGCCGCAAAGGCGATGACTTTGTTTATTGCCTGACTGGAATACTGGGGAGATAGGCCAGGGAGATGGACCGGGGCCCACGTGCCACACCCAACCCTATTTAGAGCATTGTTGCTCTATATTGGAGAAGGCTACACAATCTATGTTCTCGTATACATGTCTTGAATGTGCAGTGTGTGCTCTTTGTTGCAGTCATTCATGTGCTCGTTGTACCACAGAACCACTAATCCCTTGCGTTGGAGATTTTGCGACCATAGATTGCAACTTACTTACAAATGGACTGTTCACAATACATCATTGTGTCGGTGTGGCAGAAGTGGCGTATCGGTCATACGTATCAGAACGATCCGCAAGGACATCTAAATGTTCCCCGCAGTCCTAGATCAGAGACTCAGCCTCATCGAAATGTTAATTGATACTATTGGCCAACATTACTCATGTGATAGTTTTACCGCCACACGATAAATCATACATAACTTGCTGATAAATACTTACCAGCAGGTAACCCGTTGCCTTTTCTTTTGCCTTGCGCATGTTGAGCGTTAGTGGAAAAGTCTGTGGGAGTGGGCAAGCGTTTTGATTGGTTGACAATTTGCTCAAAGTTGGTTTATCTCATCTGAAATTCTGGGCGTTTTCTTCTGGACTCTAATAACACAAACACCGATGGCAACTCTTAACGAACTAACTTGCCTTGGATGCAGTGACATATCCATACTTTGCACTCTTACAATATCATTGTCAACCTCGTTACGTCATGCTACTTGGTAACCAGTCAAGATAATGGGTTGTCACAACTGGTGTTTACATACTGACGTCATAACAAATTGGGTAACTTTCTCAATGACAGAATTCAACTTTTCCATTCTAACCAATGACGTCAAAGGAGGTGAGATATTTTCAGCCACAACCGCCTGTCAAACCGGACCCATGTCGTGAGCCGCCCGTAGGTACATACATAAACCTCTGATAGGCCTGTATCACGGGTTCAAAAATACATTAACATACAGCATATATATCACAACGCATTAGCTAGTAAAGTCAGCCCTATAGTTCAACGAATGCAGTCTTAAACTCTGGCCTCTTTTATGTTCCGAGATCCATATCGGGCAGCTCGTAAGTTACACCATCTTGACCAGGACAAGGGGGGCATACTCCAGGATCCTGCAACCTATGTATGTATGTATGTATATATGTTCACTCAAGCCTCAATCTGGTGATGGCGTATAATCATACAAAGATGTCCGATTCTCAGTGGGTATAAGGGAGGTGGCGGAGGGAACTGACAACAGGGTACTTTCCATAACAATGTTTCTTGAATGCGGGGTTTCAACATGGTGATTGGATGGTTACATGTATGGAACACGATCCCACCAACCAATGTACATACATAAGCGGACAGTATTGCAGGTCAACTTATACTCGTTCCGGAGTCTGTTATCACAATTGGTAGACAAAAGATGAGTAAAAGGAGCCAGGAGCGGGAGTAGGCTCATATCGTATTCCATATACAAATATATTCACTCCTCTCATAAAGTCCTCCGCCTATGACAAGACTTGAATATACAATGCATGTGGACATTCACTAACACGTACCGACAAAGTCTCCGAAGGATGCCAAGGAACCTATCACAGCATGCGAACCATTGTTCAGTCTCCACATTCGTCACATCCCAACAAAGCCCAACACAATGTGTTCTTCCTTACTGGTCACAAAAATATATGTACAAAAGCCCAAAAGCACCCGATTCCATTGTCCTTTAAAATCTCCCATTCTCTCCACCACAAATTCCAATTCGCGCTCTCGCAATTCCTCAAATCTCAAAACCCCCGACAAAAAAAAAGAACAAAACCCCCAATAACAAACTTTTTTCCAACAAACCATGCGCAGTGGATCACCATTGTCGTACTCACCATGGTGTAGTTGGTTATCACGTTCGACTGTAATTGCAAGTTGCCATCGAAAGGTCACCGATTCGATTTCGGTTGGTGAGAGCATAAAACCCCATCTTTTTTTGGTCTGGTTTCAATTGAATAACCCTATTTAACCCCTGTCACATGTTAGTAAAGAGTCTCGGATAACAACGTCCGTTGTACCATAAAGTGTTTCAAGCCATCACGGACCTTGGGAATGAATTTGGAATTCAGGGCGAAAGGGAATTGTAGCGAGGGCGAGGACTGTGCTGTGCATGAATATGGTCTTGGTACATACGTTTTGTTTCGTGATCTGTAGTATATAAGCGTGTGCGTTTGCTTCTTTCCTTTTTCGACCTTGTCGACCCAGATTGTGTGTATGTAGCTTCCAAAAACCTGTTGCTTATAGCTGATGTAGGTACACGCATACGTACTGTGTATTCAGCCCAATCGTTTTACGTTTTATCCTACCATCTATAATCTGTCTAATCTTTCGGGCAGAATCAAAAGACCAACACCCAGCACATTGTGTTTCTTGGGCTTTTTGTGTGTTGACCACCTATACGCGCCCGACCCATTCCCTCTTCTTTCTAATTCTTCTAATTTCATCAACAAACAGAACCACAATGTCCCGCTTAGCATCCTGGTTCCGCAGCGCTCCCGCCGAGCCGGCCGCGCCCAAAATCTCCCCCGAGACCCTCCTAGCCCAGGAAATGGCCGACATCACCGCCGCTTTCCAGGCCACCGAACTCATCATGGACGACGACATGGACGGGGCAGAGGTCTTATTGAAGGCTGGAGACTCGTGTTACCACCATTTATCACTGAGTGTGATTTCATTCATGCGGGCGATTCTGGGGTTTGAGAAGGACGTGATGAATGTTGCGTCGGCGAGCTTGTCGGATTGTGAGGTTAGAGCTTCGGCGGCGAAGGTTAGAGCGGAGAAGGAGATTCCAAGGGAGCTTTGTGAGTTGTATCCGCCGGGGACGGAGTATACGTTGGTTTTGGCGGAGGCGCAGTTGATGGGGGCGGTTGTCGGTGTGTTACATGAAAGTGTTACGCAGGCTTTGAAGAGTTTTTATCAGCTGCGGAAAGCGTACATCTCGTTGGAGACGTTGGTTAACCAGGAGGGTGTTTCTTTAAAGGCTTATCATGAGCGGCTGGCCGCGAGGAAGGCGACGGGGTCACCGACGGGATCTTTAGATTCTATCGGGGATGTTGATACGTTGGTGGAGGGTATCAAGGGTGCCACTTTAGTTGACGATAAGCAACCTGTGGTTATGACAACGGATGAGACCTTTTCTACGCCTCGCGATGTCTTCATTCACACGGGAATCAACCTCTGTTTTGGTATCCTTCTTTTCATATTCACCATGGTCCCACCTACGTTCTCTCGTCTTCTCAACATCATCGGGTTCCGTGGGGATCGTCAACGAGGTATCTCACTTCTCTGGGAAAGCACTTCATTCGATAATGTCCACGGAGCCATTGCCGGGTTAATTCTGTTGAACTATTACCATGGCTTATTGGGTTTCAGTGATATCTTGCCGACGGAGGAACATTGGGATGAGGCAGCCAATAGCATTGGATATCCGAAGGAACGGTGTGAAAAGTTACTTGTGGATATGCAGAAGCGGTATCCTTCTTCGGGACTGTGGAGGTTGGAGGAGGCTCGGATTTGTACTGAGAAGGAAGACCTTGCTGGAGCTTTGAAGGTTCTTCAGCGTAATGCACCAACACCGAAGATGAAGCAGATTTCAGCTTTGCTCAAGTTTGAACTGGCTTGTGATGCATGGTATGCACAGGAATGGGCTCTGATGAAGAAGAGTTTCCTTGAGGCTGTTGAACTCAACGATTGGAGTCACGCCATGTACTACTATCTCTCAGCTGCTGCTGACGTGGAAGTATACCGTGACGCCGTTGCCAAGGGAGACGTTGAAACTGCCACAACAAAAGCTGAAGAGGTAGCCGAGTTCCTCGCCAAGGTCACAGAGGTCTCGGGCAAGATGAGATTCATGGCCAAGCAGCTGCCTATTGAGCAGTTCTTTGCCCGGAAACTAGGCAAGTGGAATCAAAGAGTCAACGATGCAGCGGCTAAGGGAATCAAGATGGAAATTGTTGATGCAATTGGGGTTTCTCCTGCATTGGAATTGTCAACTTTGACAAATGGGATTAAGCGGATGAACGGGGATCTATGTGAGAAGGCAATGGACCTTATTGATTGGAGTCGTCTTACTGCTCCAGGTGAGATTCGGGAAATCATCGAGAATGACATTGATGAGCGGGGCTCTCACGCTATTTGTAAAGCGTCCTTGATTCGCAAGTTGGGAAGATTATCAGAGGCAAGGGAGATTCTGGAAAAGGAAATCTTGAGTAAAGACTCATATGCCTACAGAGGGGCGACTCGCGACGATTGGATCTACCCATCAGCTCACTATGAACTGGCAGTTATTGCCTGGAGGGAAGGATGTCCGAAGACTGGGTTGGAGGCAAACGGCCGAAGTGATGAGGAGGTTACGGCGTATAGAAAGGAGAGAATCTTGGAGTGTCAGAAACGACTTGATATCGTTAGTAAGTGGGAGAGATTCACACTGGATGCACGAGTGGGTATGAAAGTTCAAACTGGAGTTGAAACTTTGAGGTGGATTAGAAAGAAGTTGGAGATTTGATTGGGTTGAACTAATTGTAATTAGAAAATAGCTTTGTATGTCGTTATGGTATGATCTTTCACTTTTATAGAGCACCTTTTATCATGAAATACCCTAACCCTTCCACGTGCATGCAGGTTTAAGTGCATGTATCGGTCTATGTGCATATCTGCATATGTATGTAGTTCAAAGTGGTAGTTCATTGTGGGGCGCTTAGCGTGTCGTACAAACTGTCAGACAACAACCTCGACTCGAGATTCAAGACATGATTGATTGGATATGGTTTACCTCCTCTGTTTCAGGTACCTCTTTTGACGGCAAAAATGGCATGGAAAACTGGCTTCATGATGAAGATAATGGCGCCCTTTTCGGGGACCCGACGAAACCCTAATGGTAATTTAAGAAGGAACTGGGATGCCCTGGTATAGCAAAGGAACACAGACTTGGGCGCGTGTAGTGGTTTCGCGTTGATCAGTGGTTTGGCCCGGGAGTAGTGAATTTAATTACGACGGGAGAAGAAGGGACGGGCGCGAGCGAGACGAAGAAGAAGGAGCGAAGGGTTTTGGAAGGTAGGGCGGAATTGGGAAAGAGGTTATTTGGTGATGATTGGTTTGGTGATTTTTTTTTCTTTTGGGTGGAGGACTTGGTTCTAGATGAGGAAGGGGCTGGGCTGGTTTGGGCCGAGACAGACGAAGGATGGAGATGGATTGGCGGTTTTTGGTATGGCGGGTGGTGGTTTAATGACAGCTTTGGGTCCAGCTTTGGGGGATGGGATTGTGGGATTTCTTTAGGATGGTTTGGTGCCCTGACTTGTCCTGACTTGTGGGTTTAAAGGTTGTTGTAGAGACGGATATATTATAGGAGGCATGATAGCATAGCATGAACTTACGAGTGAGACGAGAATAGTTACATGTTCAAATGCGTATGTCAAGTAAATGTATAAACACACGTATGCTCCTTCTTCAAATGTCACCATGTCTAGAATCACCAGACCAGACCACAAGATCCTCAACATCAGCGTCGATCCTCAAAATCCAGTCACTGTAATCATCTTCATTCATCTTCATCCCCTGCTCGAATTCCTCCTTGCATCTGCGTCCCTGCGTCAAGGTTCTCTATAGAGCAATTTGCAAGGTGCTTCGTGCGTATTGGTACACCAAACAGAACAGAACAGAACAGAACAATAGCCGGGACTTTTTCTGCGGCCCCTCCCTTCTTTTTGTTTGGGATTCTAGAGAGAGACTCCTTTCTTTTTTTCAACCTGTTTTGTGTCTTTTTCTTCAAGTTCTGATCCTGATTGTGTTGTGATTGGTTCTCAAGGGATTCATCAATTTGTCCTTCATCTTCATACTGCATACATATTGTTCACATGACGAATCCCTGAAGATACAACAAGAACGACCGACATACCTAGCCAGGAATCTAATCACGCACATTCACATTCCCATTGATCCAACAAAGCAGGACCTCAAAATGGACTACACCATACCCAGTGTCCCTCCCCAGAAACACCAACACGCCCGACAAAAATCCCTTCAACGCGCCGCTATCCGCGTCGACGCAACTTCTCACTCCCATTTAACACGCAACTCTTCACAAACCCGCTCTCAACGAACTCCGTCTCGCTCCGCCTCTTCTTCTTCCGATCGCCGTCGTCTTCCGTTAGGTCCTCCGCCGCCTCCGCCGGTTTTCAACCCGCGCTCCGATTCATTGGGTTATAGATATAACGGGAATCAACCGTCGGGACGGACTAATAACTCGACTTTGTTGGTGGCGCCGGCGTCGCCGGATGTGTTGAATAGTTTGATTGATTCGTTTGCGGTGATTCAGAAGCCGTCGGATGAGTATGAGTATTCGGATGGGCCTTCTTTACGACCTTCTCCTCATTTATCACCCAGTGGTCCGTTTTCAGCACCACTTGCATCTCCAGCTAGTTTCCGTGACGGATTCCCTTCGCCTAGTGGTCACTCCCACCTACACGTCCCAGAGCCCACACTTCAACAAAAAGGTTCCTTCGGTGTAGACTACGGAGCCTTCCGCCAACCATCTAAAGAAGAACTCCGCGCCGCCTTCCTCAACCCACTAGAGGATTTATCTGCCGCGCCCCCAATAATCAAGACGTCCAAGCCCCCCTCAGGGTACTCGAACCTAACAGCGCCAAAATCGCTTAGTCATAAAGACTCCTCAGGTGGCCTGCGCGCACTCCTTCGGTCAGGGTCGCGTTCAAGACCAAGTTCACGGAGTAGTAACTGTTCGCGCGACGACCACTCGATTGGAGCGATTTCTGTTGATCGCTCAGGAACACCGGATTTACATCGATCGCGAAGCACGGATTCGTGGGGTCGCGCAAGTTCAACTGCGGGGAATAAAGCGGGGAATAACACTGCCGGCGCAAGCGCGAGGAATCATAGGGGTTTGATGTATATGTCTTCCAAGGAGAGATTACGCGAGACTGAGCGTGAGAGGGAGAAGAAACGGGCTTCTTTTGGGACTTCGGGAGTTGGTGGGGGAATGAACTTTGCTATGATTTCTTCACCAGAGTATACGGCTACTTCGCCGGGGTTGAGACCATCAGCGCCTTTGGCGGAGATTCCTATTACTGAGGAACCATTGAGTCCTGTTGACGATTCGGATGGTGGACATGGTTTCCATTTGAGTAGTAGCCCTATTCCACCGATTCCAGCGGGAGATATCGCGTCGCCGAGGAATATTCCTACGAGAGAAAGTTCATTACGGAGAACACCTGGGGCGCGTCGTAGTTCAGCGAGGAATTCGAGAAGTTCAAGTGCTAGGGATCATTCATACGACAGGGAACGGGAACGGGAACGGGATAGAGAGAGAGACTATGGGCGGGATATCCAGGAACATGCGGATAAGAAACCAGGACGGTCTAATTCGGCTTTTGGAAGACATCGACGGAGTAAGAGTAGTTTGGATGGAGATATTGGGGGAAAGAGAGGGGTTACACCGGATTCATATGGCCAAAGCTATGGAAGTACGGGGTATCATGGGAGTGGAAGGGAGAGTCCGGCGGTTTCATCGGGACGGAAAACGCCGTTGCATCGGAGGGTCTCTGATAGTTTCAAGCCCAAGGCTGCTACGGTTTCGGAAGATGGAGAGTATCGTCATGCTTTTACATTGGATGATGAAGGTGCGCCGTTCCCTGCTGTTGCGCAGAATCGGAGAAGGGAGGATGAGATTTTAATGGATAAGGTGAACCGAAGACGGAGTGGCAGGTTCAGCACTGATGCGGCAGAGTTAAAGATGAAGAGAAGTTCATCGAGATTAAAGAGACTTTCGGCGTCAGGACTATCTTCACGTACAGAGGACGGTGTACCATCTGCCAAGGAACAAAAAGCGCGGGAAAAGGTGGAACGGAAACGGGCTAGCTCGGTGGATATGCCGGAACGACCTCAAAGTGCGGATTCAATCGACGATGCCGTGGAAAGCTATTTATGTTCTCATAGGTTGTCTCAGAAGATTCGACACCCTCAGACTGGTCGGATTATTTCATTTTCAGAGGTTGGCGATCCGGAAGGAAGTGCAGTGTTCTGTTGTGTTGGTATGGGGCTGACGAGGTATATCACGGCTTTCTACGATGAGTTGGCTTTGACGTTGAAGTTACGACTTATTACGCCGGATAGACCTGGTGTGGGTGAATCCGAGGCTTATAATGATGGGACTACGACGCCGTTGAGTTGGCCGGACGATGTGTATGCTATTTGTCAGAGTTTGAGGATCACCAAGTTTAGTATCCTGGCACACTCTGCGGGTGCCATTTATGCGTTGGCGACGGCGTTGAGAATGCCACAGCATATTAGAGGACGTATTCATTTGTTGGCTCCGTGGATTCCACCGTCACAGATGAATGTGTTTGGAACATCTCAGGCTTTGCCTCCGACAAATGCTATTCCGACAGCGCAGAGGATTCTTAGAGCTTTGCCTACTCCGTTTTTGAACATTGCGAATAGTTCGTTTATGACGGCGACGAGTTCTTCGATTACTTCATCACTTCCTAGGACACCAAGACGGAAAGCTAGACGAAGTGCCGCGAACGCACAACAAAAGATGGCGGCCAACTTTGATAAAGAGAATGTTCCGTATGCGGGGAAGATGGTTGGTGACATGGGAGATGGACCACCGGAGGATGGAAGTCCCGAGGGACCTGATTCCAACACGAGGGTTCTTACTGCGGCGTTTGATGCTTTGGCTGATAAAGAGCGACAAGCGATTTACGATGAGAGATTAACGCATTCGATTTGGGAACTTGCTACTACGGGGGCTAATCCTGCTGTGGACTTGTTGGTTTGTTTGGAGAGAAGACATCAGATTGGGTTCCGGTATGTGGATATCACAAGACCAGTGGTGATTCATCATGGCTCAAGAGATACAAGAGTTCCTGTTGATAACGTCCGTTGGTTGGGAAAGACTATGCGACGATGTGAAGTACGGGTTCTGGAAGGGGAAGGACACGGACTCATGGCTTCGGCGCAGGTCATGGGCGGGGTATTAATGGAGATTGCGAAAGAATGGGATGACGTGTTGAGACTTGGTAATGACGGGTTAGGACCGGGGACATTAGCGGGGACATCTAGAGGACGGCGATGAATGAATCATAGGGATAATTAATGAGAATATATGGATTTGTTTGTTTCAAAAAAGAAAAAAAAAGACGGTCCTTTGAGGTTATTCGAACTATGAGGGTTTTGTCACGTGCACTTGTTATCCTGGATCGATGATTGGTTGGGGGGTCGTCCAAATGCAGAAACCACTACGCCATGGGTTGCAAATTTTTTGGGAAAAAATTCAAGAGGCGTTAGTGGCGATGTATATCCAACGGAAAGAGCGAAGAAAGTGGGGACTTACTTAGACGAATGCGCAAGTGGATGCAGATTTATTTTCACGCGATTGTTTCTAAGGTAACTGACATACTTTTTTTTATCTTGGTTTTCTATAGACACTGCGAAGTCTTCTTTGGATTGCGGATTCTACTTTGTCGTTATTCATCCCCGTTTTCTATTGACGATCTTGGAAATGTCCAGCTTTTTAAATCCCGCTCGGCGTGGCGGAACTCCCGCGCAGACACCACAACCCGTCGCAAACGCAAATGCAAATGCCCCTCGGCGTCCATCAATGGGGCGTCCTAATCTGATTAGGGCCATGCGGGAGGGGAATCCTCGGAGATTCACGACGGCGCCTCCGACGGGGGCGTTGGGACTTCAGAGACCTGCTACGTCGGGGCCGGCGAAGGCGAACAGTTCGAGACCGTCGTGTCCGAATAAGAATTGTCCGAGGCCGGATGTGGTGGAGGGGATTTGTAGGTCTTGTGGTCGTGTGGTGGATGATTCGAATATCGTGAGCGAGGTTACCTTTGGGGAAACGAGTAGTGGGGCGGCGATGGTGCAGGGGAGTTTCTTGTCGGCGGATCAAGGAGGGATGAGAAGTCTTGGGGCCAACTTTCGGAGGGTCGGTGGCGGGGGAAGTGACGAGAGAGAAAAGAGTATTCGGGATGCGAAGATGCTGATTTCGGGGTTTGCGGCGCAGTTGAAGTTGAGTGATGGGTTGGTGAATACGGCGGTGCAGGCGTTTAAGTTGGCTTCCAATGCGAACTTTATACAGGGTCGTTCGTTACCGGGGGTTGCGGCGGTGTGTCTTTACGTGGCGTGTAGAAATGAACCGCCTTGTAAGATTATGTTGTTGGATTTGGCGGATTTGGTACATATCAATGTGTTTAAGCTTGGAAGGACATTCAAGGCTTTTAACAAGGCTATTCCGATATGTAACGGGGGCTTGGAACCGGTGTATCCGGAGGATCTCATCTATCGGTTCGCGAGTAAGTTGGAGTTCCAAGGACAGACTATGAAGGTTGCGGAAGACGCGGCTAGATTGGTGAAGCGGATGAGTAGAGATTGGATGGTCATGGGAAGACGACCTAGCGGTATCTGTGGAGCGTGTTTATTGATGGCGGCGAGAATGAATAACTTTCGGAGAACGGTGAGAGAGGTGGTTTACATTGTCAAGGTTACAAATCATACGATTCAGTCGAGATTGGAGGAGTTCAAGGTCACTGAGTCGAGTAACATGACAGTGGAAGATTTTTTGTCTCAGGATCTCTTGGAAAGTTCACATGATCCGCCGAGTTTTTATAAGCAGAGTGCGGAGTATCAGGCCAAGATGAAGAGTAAAAGTCGCAAGAGGAAGAGACCGGTTGAGACGTTGGAGGAGATTCAGGAGGAACAGGGAAGTCAGGCTACGGTGGTTAACGGGGATCATCCGGTTGATCCGGCGTTGGACGGGTTGGTTCCGAGGGTCATTGAGGAGGGGGAGATGTCTTCACCTGTGGGACCGGCTCCGTTGGCGGACATGGGACTTATGGATCCGGATAGTTCGGTGGCGTTGACGTCGTTGATTAGGAATTTTGGAGATGGGGGTGTTCCGGAGGAACCTGTGGTTCCGGCTGTTGCGTCGGGAGATCCGGATGATGTGGATAATGAGGCTGTCGTTGAAGCACAGATGACGAATGCTGAAGGGGAAGATTCAAAGACGGGGAAGAAAATTACTATGCCGATTGATGATGATTGGGAGAATGAAGAGGAGGATCTAATGGCGGAGATTTCGGAAATGGTGAATGATCCACATACCCAGGAACACGCGGATCGATTCTCCGAGGCTCAGAAACGGGCGTTGGAACATACTCGACATGCGTTGTCCCTTCAACCTTCTAAAAACGTTAGTATGGAGGCACAAGTTCTGGAAGACGAATTCGCAGATGACCCTGAAGTGTTGAACTGTCTTTTATCAGAGGAAGAAGCAAGTCTGAAGGAACAAATCTGGAGTAACATGAACAAAGACTGGCTACGCGCACAGCAGGAAAAGGTGTTTCGGTTGAAGATGGAACGCGATAGACCGAAGCAGACTCGGCGGAGAAAGAAGAGACCTAGAATCGGAGAGGGTCAGATGGAACCGGCGGGGAGTGCGGCGGATGCGGCGGTTAGTGTTATGAAGGAGCGGGCGATTTCTAAGCGGATTAATTATGATGCTATTCGGAGTTTGTTTGATATTGGAGAGGGAGATGAAGGACAGGAAGAAGAGGAAGAGGAAGAAGAAGTACAGGAAGAAGAGAATGAGTTTGAGGCGCCGGGGAGTCCGGAGTATGCCGAGGGTGACGCGGAAGGAGACTATGATGATCAAGAAGAGGAGTATCACGAAGAGTATGAATAGTTGGGTTGTAAGTAGTTTATTTACAACTAAAGGTATCTACACGGTAGAACCTAAAACGAGTGTTTAAATATGATATGATGGTATGAATAGAATCAATAGATAGAAGAATGCATCATCGTGTCGTCGTCAATCATTTTTTCTAGTTTTCTGATGTTTTTGGGTTTTGGACTTTAAAAGGATCGTCGCCAGCGAGTATATGTAAGTAACCAATCAGAACAGAAAGACAAAACATCAAAATCAAAATGCAAGTAACCCCAAACACCTCAAATCATCCGAGCCTCAGTCTCACCAGCCCCCGTAGCCTCAATGACGTCATCAACATGGTTACACAACGCAACAAACAAATCAAAGAATAACTTACTCCCCCCACGTTCCATTTCTCTCTGGAGAGTCCCGCTGCGTTTGAAGGTGCCGCGACATCTTATAATCAGGGCAAGATAGTGTGCGCGGAGTCGGGAGTCTGAATCGGGGGTGTTGGCGTAGGCGTATTGTGCGGAGCGGAGGATAGTTGCTACGTCGATGCCGGATTGGAGACCTTGTTTGCGGAGACAGAGACGCGAGAGCGAGGGGAGGAGGTAGGTTGTGGCGGCGCAGTAGAGGACTGTTTCGCGGAGGAGGGGGGGCTGGTTGGGGAGGGTTATGGTGGGACAGACGGATTGTAGGTGGCCGGGGGGACGGGTATGTTTCTGCGGAGGGGAATTTGGGGGGGTAGGGAGAGTTACGTGGCCGTAGGGGTTGGGGATGGTAGAGGGGGGAGAGGAGTCTTCGAGTTCCCAGTCTCCGGTGCTGGAACGTTGGAGACGTGGGTAGTATTCTTCGGTGTAGAGGAATTCTAGGATGGCGGAGAAGACTTCGGGGGTTTCATCGGGGAGGGAAATTCGCTTGTTGGAGGTGTGTGGACCGATGGTGGAGTTCGGGGAGGTGGGAAGACCACGGAGGATAGCGGAGAAGTAGGGACTTTTACAAAGGATATGTTCGTGGGCGGCGAAAAGTCTCTTCTCGGGTCCAACGGTGATTGTAACCACGGGTGAACTCTTCACCGGCTCAACTAGATCCGACGCATTAGTGGTCGCTGTGCGTCCGGTGGTAGTCGACGTTCTACCCTGCGCATCAGTTACCGAGCGGAGACGCGACGGTTTCGGTCGGAGAAGACGCGGCTTCTCAATCCGAGAGGGGGAGTCCCGGGAGCGGAAAGGGCGAAGAAACATTTTGAAGAGACGGGAAGGAGAGGGGGAAGAGCCCGGGGTGGGGGCGGGGGAAAGTGTGAGAGAGGGAATGGTGAATGGGGAGTGACCGAGTCAGTTAAGACGCGGTCGGGGGAAAGAAAGGAAAGGAAGAAATGAGGGGACAAGGTCGTCGTACACGGACTCGACACGTGACGTGGACGGTGGTGTAGGACAAGAGGTGACCTTGGCGAAAGAAGAAAGAAGAGAAAGAAGGGAGGTGAAGAGGGAAGGAGGGAGAAGAAAGAAAGGGAAGGTGGTTAGGATGGGGTATTTATGTACGTGGGTGGGATGGGTGGCTGCAGGTGGATTTGATTGGTGGATTGTTGTTGGCTGGCTGGCTGGCTGGTTGGCTGGTTGGCTGGGTATCGGGGTGGGGAGTTATTTATATGGGGGATGCATGAGCCTAGTGGTTGGTTAAGTACATATGTATGTAGATACCCAACGAGGCGGCATGTTAGTCACTCCGTCACTCCGTCAGTCATTCAGTCCCTCTCCCCCTCTCCGCGCCTCACTTCACCTTTCCCTCCCCCTCCGAAGCCCCACATACTCCGTCCTCCGGCCGTTTTCCCCTCTTCTTGATAACCGCCTCATGTCGTGAGGTATCCCCGTTTATGTCCTCTGATTCGTCGACAATACATGATCCTTATGCGACGTTGATGACATCCTTGTTGTGTGACGTCAGGTGGGTTGTTAGGGTTAGTGCTGGAAGTAGGGCGGTTTGGGTTATGGGGAAGTGAGGCGGATGATGGGTGACTCAGGGACAGATAAGGCGGGTTCTAGAAGGAGGTATCGGTCTTGCATAGTGTGTTATCTTTGGTGGTTTGGATAGTCATAAGTCTGTGTGAAGAATGCCATTGTTCAATTGTAGGGTTACCAATATGACCAGGGCTACACATCTATACTTAGCTCACGAACATGGATCTCTAAATTACTCTAATTCAAGTTGCCCCAGCGACCTACACCACCTATATACACACACGCTCACCATCCAAACAACCTCGTAAATCGTAACCTTTCAAACTCTCATCCTCAACATCACCATCCAAAATGTCCGTCATAACATTCCCCGTCCGCCTAACACATCTCGAAAACGCCCTCCGTCTCTGCCCTGGATGTCCGCCCGACGAAACCTCATCTCAAGGCCGAATGGCACCCGCCCATGAATTTGGAAAGACGGCCACGGGGCGGAGAAAGAAGTATTGTCTACGGCATATTGAGCCGTTTGGGAAGAGGAAGAAGAAGGAATTAAGGAGGGCTGAGTCGGTGGTGGCTTTGCAGCCTGAAAGTGTACCGCCGAAGCCACCAAGGATACTTCAGAGGGATATGGTGAGAGTGGTGGGGCCGGGAATGTTGGTTTTTAGCGTGGAGTCGTTGAGTATGGAGAGGGGGGGTTCAGAGTCGAGAGAGAGTTCTGTTGTGAGGGAGTCTTCGGTTTTTAGTCACCAGTGTTCAAGGGAGACGTCGGTTTCTAGTGAGGAGGGTGAACAACCTAGTGAGACGGACTGTGGAGGAACCTCTACAGGACTCCCCTCGTTTGATTTGTCAGTGTATGGGAAGTCTTTAGTCGAGTGGACTGAATTCAATGACCTTATCGCCAAGTCATATAACCCGCACGCCGTAAGTACATACATACACACCATCACATCAACCAGATCTCCACTAACACCCCCAGAAAACGCAAATACCCACCAACCTCGTAACCACCTTCCCTCTAACCGTCCCCCCCGACACTCCCGAAATCTCAATCTTCCGCTCCACAGCCCGCTACATCGCCGAGCAAATCACCCTTCGAACAGGCTACACCTTCTCCCCGCGAGTCGGCCCGCCCAGTCCCAATGGCATTCTCACTCTACACTACCGCTGTACTCACGACTCACGAACTGCGGCTCGCCCGCGAGTGGATAATTCCTGTATGAGTTCCATGGTGATGACGAAGATGCCGGGGTCGGAGTTTGTCTTGGTTACGTTTGACCATGTGCCGCATGAGAGGGGTGGTTCGAGGAAACTTAGTAAGGCGTTGAGGGAGTTTATTATGGAGAGATTACGCAGGGGAGATGACGTGCTTACAGTTTTAAAGGACGTGAGAGAGTCGGAGGTGCTGAATGGGAGGTATGTTGGTATAAAACAGGTTAAGGGTTTAAGGAATAAAGTGAGGCAGGAGGGGTGAGTTTCAATCTGAAGAGGAACGCCCGCGAGGTTCTGTCGGACAGGACCAGACATGGTTGCCTTACACAGTACCTTACGAAACCAGCCCCAACTCAGCTTCCCAAATAGAGCTGCCCGCTCGAGGCGATCTCACCAAAGGTGTTATTAGCCTCTCAAATAAGCTTAACCATGTTAGTCACCCACTTCAAGGCGCCTGCATATCCCAAGACTGCTTCGTTTCACAATGAGGGGCCGCATGCATGGTTAGTCATCCTGTAAACAGGGCGAGTTTAAGTGGCGGGTGATTATTTATCCGGTTGGGTTGGGTTGAGAGTTACATCGACTAGATGAGATGGTGTTAGTCACTTTGTAAGGCGAGAAGTCTGGATGAATCGGTGACTCTTTAATGAGGCGGGGTGGACGGAGACGGAGTCGGTGTTATGGTTGAGTTCATCCGAGGTCCGGTTTGTGATGTCGACACTTATATACATGAGGCTATATCTAGTCTACTAACAAGGCTACCCCAAGAACATGACCGTCTAAACGGCTACAGCAACACCTCTGATACACGTCTACACCAACCCTACCTCCTCTTAACCCCCCCCTTCTTCTCCTTCCCCGACGCCTTAACAACCTCATCCTTCGTCTCGCCCTCACTCTCACTCTCCTTCTTCTCCTCCTCCTCATCCTCACCGCCCTGTCCAAACTCATTAACCCTAGAATAATCAATCCGATAAGCCCATCTCTGATAAATATACACAAAGAAGATGACGTCATCTCTCAACGTCGCCAGACGATGTAAGAAGGGCATTTTGACGGTGAACGCGAATAGGTCGTCGACGAAGGTGTTGAGGAACTTGTACATCATTGCCTTTCCGGGCATGTGGGCGACGGATTTAAGACGGTAGTTGATGTATAATGAGGGTACCATGAGAAGGAATCCATAGGCGTAGACGGATCCAACGAGCGTTGTGAGAATGTACGAGTACCATGACTTGTGAGAGTCATAGACAAGCGAGTAGATTGCATAAGCTGCGAGAAGAGGAACTCCAGCAATATACATATACTTAAACGCAATCTCATCATACTCCTTCGTCTTAACCTCCGTCTCCGACAACTTATTCTTATCCTCAAACTTGATAGTCCACGGAAGTAGACTCCCCGGCGCCGAAGGACCAAAAACGACATTGACAACCGTCGTAACCTTCCACAACTCAATCACAATCCCCACAAACTGCGATCCCAGAATCATCCAACTGGTATTCTGCTGGTTATCAATCAGATAAAGCAAAATAACACTCTGCATAAACACATTCGCCAGGATACTTCTCACCGAAATCCCCACATTATCCTTCTTCTTCCGATAATGCGAGATATCCGATCCAAAAGCCAACGTCTCCAGAATCATATGCAGAATCGAAACGACCACCGTGATCCCCAGTAAAATCGGATTCGTATCCAACAACACATTCTTAATCATCTCAATCTCACTACCATCGCCACCACCGGGGGTAGAATGGCCCCAGGCACTTTGTCGCAACGTCTCCTTGTTAGATAACTCAATCGACGCAATCGTTTTGAATTTCCATGACGATATGTTATCCAGCGTGATCCGAATAGGTAGCTCCGTGACCGTCGAGTTCAAAGGGTTCATATGTTCAATCAGTTGCCAGAACTGGTTGACGAAGAGAATAGGGTAATACCACCCATTCTGTCCACTTCCATCTCTCGCCCCCGTAGCTTCCAACACAGTAAAAGCCTTGGCCGTGAAATGCGCATCATGGAAGTTGAAAACACCCATGTCAGGGACGAACTCCAGCGAGATATTCGGATGATAATACGACGCAACCGTCGGTCCCAACGCTCTCAATCTCGCCTCCTCCGCAAGTTCCTCCTCCGTAGGCGGCTGGTCATCCAGCAGATTCCTCGTCTTAAACTCCCTCTTCTTGGGCAAATACTGCGTAATAGGATACGAGAAGTGAAACGCCGTAGCCGGATCCCACCCCTCTTGAGCAGGATCCAACTCCGCCCCTGACAAGCCAATAAAGAAGTGTCCCCAAATCGTCCCGTTATTCCTCGAGACCGTAGGAACCGGGAAAACAGCCTCAATCACCCTCTCCTCACTCCAATCGCCCAAACCAAACCCCGTTTCATTCGCCACGATGAATTCCCTCGGTGTCCGCGATAAAGCCGCCCCTTGATGCGACGACGACATGGTCACCACCAAGTCAAGCTTAGAGTCCTCCGCCCAGATGGGCGCGACCTTACGCGGGATAGCCGCATACGTAGCCCCTTCATCAAGACTCTTAGGCCGCGATTGGAAAGGCGGAATGTCAGCGGCCACAGGTACATTAATAACCTGGCCATTCGCATCCGTAACAGCCTGTGTCGGTCCCGCAGGTTTAACAAACAATTGCACTCCAGCATTAATAGCCATATAAAAAGCGCCACCAAGCATCACGCGTTGGAGGAGGGACATCTAAACCAGTCAGCATAATTCTTTTCTTCCCTTCAAATAAACTCACCCCCTCCTCTTGCCCAGGAGCAACCGGTTGTTCGGGCATTTTGCTATACTCTTACAACAATTCACAAACCAAAATCACGAACACAATCTGTCCTCAGAACCCCGTCCGTCCAATATCCCATCCCAAAACCCCAACCCTAGCTACCCACCCCCCAGCAATGCGCAACGCAACGTCAGCCTCGCGACAACCCCACCAACAAGCAAAGCGGGAGAATTCCCCCTCCTCTTCTATTATCACCACCACGAAACCAAGCAACCAACATGTCTGAACCTGCGAAACCAACCGACCCCAAGGTTCCCACTGTCACCGGGGAGGACGACGAGTTTGAGGATTTTCCTACTGAGGGTGTGTTTAGCCTGTTGGCGCGGTCCGATGACTTGGAGAATGGAAGCTAACTAACGCTGGATTTACTACATAGATTGGACTGCCGCTGAGTCTGAAGCTGCTGCTACGAATGCTGCGTCGCAACATCTTTGGGAGGAGTCTTGGGATGATGATGACACGAGTGATGATTTCTCTGCGCAGCTGAGGTACGTCATATATACATGACCTGACAACAACGTTCTACGCTAACAATAACTCCCACCTCCAGAGCCGAGCTGCAAAAGGTTGAAGCGGCCAAGAAGCGGTAGATACATTCAACAACACCCATTCATACTCACTCCATAAAGATACCATAAATCACAATCCATTTAATCATAATCAATACTCAATCAAATTGTCATACAAATATATTCATAAACACCCACTACCATTTACTATTTTACCATTACACTTAGTTCTTCTCGGAAAGAGCAACAACACCGGGAAGAGCCTTACCCTCGAGAAGCTCAAGAGAAGCACCACCACCAGTGGAAACGTGGCTCAGCTTGCTCTCAACACCGTACTTGGCAGCAACGGTAGCAGTGTCACCACCACCAATGATGACAATCTTGCCAGCCTCGCAAGCAGCGACAGCAGAGTCAAGAGTAGACTTGGTACCGTTGGCGAACTTCTCCATCTCGAAGACACCGCAAGGGCCGTTCCAGAGAATGGTAGAAGACTCGTTGATGGTCTCGCGGAAAAGCTCAACCGACTTGGGACCGCAGTCAAGACCCATCCAGTTCTCGGGGATACCCTCAGAGTCAGAGGCAAGGCCAGTGTTGGCAGTGGGGGAGAAGTCATCAGCAGTGACGAAGTCGACGGGAAGGACAACCTTGACGTTGTTCTTCTTGGCCTTCTCCATGAGGGTAGCGACGTTCTTGAAGCCAGCCTCGTCAAAGAGAGAGGTACCAATGGGCATGTTCTGGAGAGCCTTCTTGAAGGTGAAAGCCATACCACCGCAGACAATCAGGGTGTTGACCTGGTCAAGGAGGTTGTCGATGAGCTGGATCTTGTCAGAGACCTTGGCACCACCAAGGATGGCAAGGAAGGGGCGCTGGGGGCTCTCAAGAGCCTTGGCGAAGTACTCAAGCTCCTTCTTCATGAGGAAACCGGAAGCCTTCTGGGGAAGGTCAACACCGACCATGGAAGAGTGGGCACGGTGAGCGGTACCGAAAGCGTCGTCTGTAAGGGAGTTAGCACGAATTCACAGGCTTTCGGCGTCATATAAAACTCACTGATGAAGACATCACCAAGAGCAGTGAGACCCTTGCGGAACTCAGCAACCTTGGCGGGGTCAGCCTTAGTCTTGACACCGTCCTTAGACTTGGCAGAGCCTTCCTCCTCAATGTGGAAACGCAGGTTCTCCAGAAGGACAACCTCACCGTTAGCAGCCTTGTTGACAATAGCCTCAACCTCAGGGCCAACGGAGCCAGGAGCAAGAGTAACCGACTTGCCGAGAAGCTTCTCGAGCTCGGGAACGACGGGCTTCAGGCTGTACTTCTCGTTGACCTCACCGTTGGGGCGACCCAGGTGGGACATGAGGATGACCGCCTTGGCACCGTTGTCAATGGCATACTTGATGGTGGGGATGGCACCGGCAATACGCTGGTTGTTGGTGACGTTCTTGTTGGCGTCAAGGGGGACGTTGAAGTCGACCTAGAGACAGACTTTCTGTTAGTTTTGCCATCGTCATGTCATTGTGCTAGTTAACCCCAACCACTCAACCCTGGCTTCTTCCTAAAGCAAGCCTAAGCGCATAGCTCGTAGACTGAAAAAAGCAGCTGTAGCCGCGCCAGGAAGCGCGAATTTGCTTAGGTGGGGTCAAGGAAAGTGAGCGAAAACAGAAGAAGATGTTTGGAAAGAACTCGATTCCGGCAAGAAAGACATACACGGATGAGGACACGCTTGTCCTTGAGGTCAACCTCGTTAATGGAGAGCTTGTTAGAAAGAGACATGATGAATGATATGTATGGGTTCTGAAAAAAAAATCCAATGACAGCGAAGGAAAAAAAGAAGGGAAAAAAGAAAAGAAGAGAGGAAAAAAGGAAAACAAGACCAAGGAATCAAGCTCTAGATAAATGGACGCACCTGCTTGCTATGGTGGTTACTCCCAGGGGAGTAGAATGAAAACCCCGCCCCGCCTGCTGAGGCAGAGATGCAGGGACCCCGCCGGAAGTTACCCTGGGATGATGGGGAGGTGACGAGACACCCCACTTTGTGTGAGGTACCATGGGAAAAATCAGGGTGCGTGGAGGATTGAATGAATATGATTGACAGGTTATTGGATAGTTTGAGCTAAGGAGTTTGACAACCTGTTTTTGGTATCACGATATGGTATGGATGGAATGAAGAAGAGCAGTATAGACTAGATCGATACATGTGTAGATATCACCCCACTTCGTAACCCACGTTATTACCCCCAGCACAGACGGCACAATTGCGGTGTTTCCACCCTAGTTGGAATACCAACGAGGTAAGCCCGACTTGAAAGTTACAAGTTACATACGTCACAGGTAAAGGCATCGTATGAGAAAGAACCCAGTAGGCAGGAGTGCTTCGGACGGACGGTAGCAGAGCCTCAGCGGGGTAGAAGAATAGCCGAGGCCGGAAACATGGCGGACAAAGGCCAAAAGGGTGTGTGACGATGTTTGAGGGGCTGGTAGATTTGAATATCAGGTGGATAATGTCAGCCCACACATGGTGCTTGATTGGCTTGTCGTCAGACTAGATTATGTGGAACAATCTGGAAAGATTGGAGTATGGATGTATCCAGGGCGCTTGGCCATTCCCTAGGGACCAATATGGGCGATACAGGCGAGACATGAAGGATTATGCATGTGTGTATGAGCGTAATTGTAGTCTATTGTAAATACCTTCTCTAAGCCAAAGTAATATCCGCCGGTCTTTCTGAAATTTCTTCATCCTCTGCTGCATTACTCAAAGACAGATAAGCCGTCCAAGCAATGCCCACCGTTGAAACAAAAGGCTAAACTAGTTAGTACATATGTCATTGACGTCAATCAGAGGGAAGAACTTACGAGTTGAAACCTTACCGGCATAAGCCGAAAGTTAATAACCTGAACAGCCGGCCAAACCATCCAATTAACCTTCAAAGTACTCCACCACATATCGTCAAGTTTCCGTTTAATAGCCTTGAGATCTCCTCCTTCCATGGCTGTCATAGCCGAAAAGAAAACTGCCACACCAACGGGTGAGAAAACAAGTTGATCAGCAAGCACCCGTTTAATGGCCGGTCCCATAGAAGACCCTGCCTCAGACATGGGGAAAACCCGACTTAGACCACGGAACCACATGAATTGAACCGGAGCCATCGCTATCCCGTAGGTAATGAAACGGGAGAGCCGGATGAAATCAAATTGTGCAGCGGGATTAGGAGGGTCATTGATAGGTTCCCTCTTGTTCTTCTTCTCGGCAAGTTCGATGCCGTCTGTGGGGCCGAACCCGGGAGATGCGGGTGGCGATGTCCCGGAGGGAGGCTCAAAGGTTGTTTCGAGGCCTCTTTGGTACCGTCTATAGGCAGCATCGGCTTTAAAGGCAGTCAAGGTTTGGGCAACGGCATCGGCAATTCCGCCGAGGATGCCGTTGACAACCATTGTTGTCACGACGGGTCTCTTTGCATAGTGAGAGTTGAAAACAGACAAATACTTGGTCAAAATCGCCATTATCAAAAGCCACACGACGATGTAATGAAGCGGCTGTCATATACTGTTAGAATCCCCTCAGGCTTGATATATCCTCTAGATGCCGCCCGTGTCTCATTCATATCGATATGGATATCAAAGGAATCGATGCATCCAGCCGGGATAGCACAACACACGAATCCATATTCAGAAACACCCGGAAATTTCGAGAACTAACGAATCCGGAAAGACCCTGGTTGAAGGAAGTATCGTGTCCGTGGTCGTGTTCATGGTCGTGGGTGTTTACACGATTCCATTTCACTGGGCAAGTGGTAGGACGAAACGATTAAGCAAACACAAACTTACAATGTAGCCGCGAAAACTGCGGTTCATGAACCGCCGTCGGGCGATATTTATATGATAATCGAGCGGCATGATGACGGATGGCTTGTGGTAAAAACAAAGGAAAAAGCGATGATAATTTAAAGTGAATTCAATTCACTTGTCAAGAAACATGAGATTGAATGGTGAAAGAACTATTATAGTAGTTACGTTTTATAGCTTGTCTAGCTCGCTGACATAATTTGCCTCATTACTGTTCCAGGTGCCGTCATGAGCGTATCAGTAGCGGGGTGTCTCCATATTTAATGTCTTTGATTTGGGGTTTCCGTGTTTGACGGTTTCGGGGGGGATTTACGTTTTCTTAGGTAGAAATTCACGGTCGGGAATTCGCGATTCTACGTGGTTGTACGGCGTCTTTTAAAGAGTCGAGGATACGGGTATGTCGGTGTCCGTGGGTAGATGTGGGGCCGGACTTATAGGTGGATCCACTTTTACGGGGTTTCGGCCGAAAGTGGTCTGCCGGGAGGTGTTGATCAGTCGGTCGGGTTTATCATAAACATGAGATATGAAATTCACTTGGACAGCACTACAACCACAAACTAAACTAGATCCTCGCTATGAACAACAACATACCCCTTCTCCAAAACCCCATCATTGACCTCGTTTCCCGTGTCTATTTCACTCATGGCATCCGCAAATTCATGATCCGCCTTTAACCCTTCGTCTTCTATCTCCAACCCGAAATGCTGCCTCAGCAAATCCTCACCATGACTATCTTCGAATGTACTCATGGCATCCGTAACTCCATGATACTCCATGAACCCTTCATCTTGCTGTTCAAGCCACGGAAGCTCACTTTCATCAAACCCCGTTTCCATTGCACGCATGGCAGCCACAAGACTCTTATACGCCATTTCCCCTTCATCTTCCTCTGCCAACGCTGAATACTTCCTCATCAAAGCCTCAACGTCGTCGTCCTCCCCCTCTTCTGTTTCACTCACGACAGTCGCAACTCTGTGACCCGCCATTAATTGTTCGTCTTCCTCTTCAAGCCCCGAAGGCTCCCTGTCCAAAGCCCCACTACAGCTCTTTTCCTCTCCATGCATGCTAGCCATAATTGCATTAATCACCATTAACTCTTCTTCTTTCTTTTCAAACGCCGAAATCTCACTCGCCAGTCCCAGCGCAGCGATAAGTCCCGGGTT
The DNA here is from genome assembly GCA_025685495.1 of Huntiella abstrusa. Lineage (NCBI taxonomy): Eukaryota > Fungi > Ascomycota > Sordariomycetes > Microascales > Ceratocystidaceae > Huntiella > Huntiella abstrusa. The sequence goes on along the minus strand of JAJNMT010000285.1, from coordinate 98,131 downwards.
AAACCCCCTAATCTCTTTCTGCACATCGTCAACAACCTGCGGCGCTTGAACTTCCCTGGAGCGCATGACACAAGCTATTCCACACGCGCCCCAGGCATTCTGATATGTATCGGATTGGGAACTTGCCGAGGAAGAGGGTGGTAGACGGGGTACAGGGCTGGCGGGGGATGGAGAGAGACTCCGGTGCGGGACGTCTTCATCGTGGGAGATGCAGTAGGCATAACTCATTTCTGTGCCGTCCATTTCGATGTCCGGGGGTACTTGTGCGTTGTCGGGTTGGTCGAAAGGGTGGCTTAGTGGATCTTCTGACATGAGAGTGGCTTTGTCAACGCCTACCATGTCTGCTACAATCTGCACCACCGCCTCTCTAAAGTCCCGTGGGGTCTCTTCTTGATGGTACTTTGAAGAAAGCACAGATAACTGATTCAGTCGTTCCGTTACATCAACGACGGCATCTCTCGCCTCATCTTTCATAACCTGCGATACACCCCCATCAAGTCCCTTTTCAGGACCACGGGCCATGCTAAGCATGTTAGTCTACACCACCATCGTGTAACAGAAAAAAAACTTACTACTGCTCGCTGATAAATTTGCCGACTTCCATGATATACCAACTATATGCGATTGATAAAGAAGACAAGACAAGAACAAAAGACCCAAACAGTCGGGATTTCTCCCATTAAATAGACTTGTCACATCCCTTATCACAGCTTACTACTCAGTCAGCCTAAACCAACAGCTTCCGTGGCTTGACTTGATACCTAACCATCGGTACGGTACATTCTAAATGCACATAAATGCTGCACCACGTCACGTCACATCACATCCCAAGCAAGTCCAGCCAGCCTATAAGCGTCAGCGCCGTGTCTTACTGCCCATGGTCCAATGAAACAATTCACCCGTCCGGTAAGCAAATCGCAAAACCCAACAAAATGCTACCCTTTCTTATGCATGTCAACCTGATGACGTCAACCATTGAAAATCAAATATACAAGTTACAAGTATCCATGTACGTACATACCTACCCGACTACCCCTCTATTCGTCATCCTCCCACATTTCCTCATCCGACCCTTCAGCGTCAGCACCTGCCTGCTTAAACTTTTCATACTCGTCCATATCCATATCCGACCAATTAACGTCATCGGCTTCCTCGTCGTCTTCCTCGACTTCAGCCTCAGCATCCTTCTTTGCGCCCTTTCTCTCCGCCTTGCTCATTTTCTTCGCCTTGATCTTTTCAAGTTGCTTCTTCTTACGTTCCTCCTTGTCTGCTCTCTTCTTACTCCATTTGGCCTCCAGGGCTTCTTCTTCTTCCTTGGTCTTCTCAATGTATTCGTGCCAAAGTGTCTTTCCGTCACAGACGCCGTCTTCGACCTTGGTCAATCTCAATCTCATCCGAGGACCCAACTCAACCAATTTGACAGCCCGCTTCTCCACATTACCCTCTTCAACAATCTCCTCACCTTCCTTCTCCTCCCGTCTCGCTCTCAAATTAACCCTCCGCGCCTTCTCCTCCAGAATCTCCACTTCGCCGTCCGTCTCAGCCTCACTTCCGCTCGTCCAGTCACTGACGTAACCCTCTCCATTTTCTCCACCAATCAAAAAGTCCGCCATATCATCCAGCTTACCCAGGTTTGGCAGAGCCGCCTTCCGGCTCTTACCACCTATGAGTTTCTCTGCACGCGCAAGACGTCTGAGGGGACGGGAAAGTCCGGCTTTCTTAGTGACGATGGCGTAGTGACGGAAGTTGAGGGTGAAGGCATCGTCTTCTTCCGCGCCAGCTTCGCGGTTGAGAAGAAGGACACGGCGAATAGACTTTAAAGGTGTCGTTTGGGGGTTAATTGGGGGGAAGAGAGACTGGAATACCGTAGTCGTGAGGGATTCGAGATGTCTAGGGATCTTTTGCTCGTGGTCCTTGGCCGTAGAGAAGTTGTTCATGACGAGCTATGTATACACGTTAGTCCTGTGAACCCAGAATCGTAGTCACCACTGTAAACTTACCAAAGGTGGCGCCGTATACTCACTACCACCACCCAATGGCCTTCTTTGACTCTTCTGCACATCCTTTGCCAAACTATATCTCTCCACTCTAAAGTTCAACGTAGGTCCTCTCGGCGTAACCGCCACTCTCAACGTCGTATTACCCGCATCCGTTCTGGAAAGCACCAGTAAATGCGTAACTCCCAAGGGACCCGCCATAGCAGTGTAATCTCTCAATCTGTTTTGTCTCCGTTCCTTGAGACGCGAAGCCGTGTTCGGCTCCATCACTCGCCGGATATCAGTGGCGAGTTGCGATAACGAAGGACCAATCGTGTTACCGCCCATACGGATAACCATGTTGCGGGGCGTGGTGTGCGTGGCGCCCGCAGAGGGCTTGTTGTCGCGAGCATTTTGAAGTTCGGGCTTGATGTGGGTGCGCTTCTTGGATCTTTGACGGGCCATTTTGACAGTGAGTAGGAGTCTATATAAAGTGAAACAAAGGTCGACTATATGTCTTTACTATTTTAGAGTTGGGTGCCAAAACAAGCTGCTACTCTTAATCTTGCAGGTAAAATTATCACACAACCAAAAACTACACTAAACTGTACATACCCTCCATATTCCCTGATCAAGATCCACCCAATTTTTTTAGAGGGGCCCATTCACGATAAGATAAGATTGTCGATAAGCTGACAAACCCTGTCACCAGGGTATGTTCGGTACTTCTATGATGACATAATGGGGTTTTTCTTATTCATTACTCTCATGCAGGCTTATGGTTAAATGCGAAACAGGCCGGGGGGTCGAGATAATTCGAGGGTTCTCGACATGTGAGAGTGTAGGTGACATATGAAGATGGGTGTGTTCGAGATAGTCAGTAACTCTGCATCGGCAGAATAAGATAAGTTATAAGTCAAGCTATCTACTACGAAGGGCAAGGTATGATGTGTATATAAGTGGGGGCTCAATATGTTAGACTATAACAAGCTCTTCTCGCCATTCAGTAATCACTTGCGACAAGCTTATACCAACAAGGAGTGCCTTTTCAACAAACAGAACCTCACCTTGTGGGGTTGCAGAATATAAGGCAAATCACTCGTAGCAGTTTGGTCCAGCGGTTACTTGCACACACACATCACCAAGCAACTCCTTCATTAGAACAAAACTTTTATTGACAAGCATGCCTACAGAGGCACTCTGGCTCATACGGCGATTTTTAACCCAACACTGACAAACTAACAAAAACAAAACAAGCCTATCCAAAGAACAAAACTCCAAAACATGAAAACACGCTTTTAACCAACTTACAAAGTCCAATCACGAACCAAGGGGTATAGAACAACAAGACAGGCCCTAAGATATTTCTGTGGCCAAACAAGTACCACAACCGGTCTTGTCGTCCACCAGAAACGTCACAAGCCCACGAGGTCAGGGACAACTCTCTCACAAGAGAATCATGCCATCCTCATCGTCATATATTCTCCGACAAAGGAAACAAACAGAGAAAAGACCAAAACAAAAAAAGAAAAAACCTTGACATCTCTGCCACTCCAAACATGACAAACAACCATCCTCCCAAATAGTCCATTTGACTGGCTGCATTAACAATGGCCTTCCACGTGAACCAAAAATCTCACGTCGGTGCCCCACTGTCTGCACATTCTTCCTCCTCTGAAGCATCCTTGCCCTTTCGGGGTTGAACCTCAGTCTCCAAAGAATCCCAGTCAAACTCTGTGGCCATGGCATTAGCGTCTTCACTACCCGCTTCAACCGACAGACCAGGTAAAGCTACGTCGGAAGCTGTTATTCCAGTATCAGCACCCCATTGCATAAGCAACTCCCCCTAGTTAGTGAAGTCACCTAAAGCAGCTTCCGAGATGCTTCTCTGGCGTTTGTGTGCTGGTTCTACTGCGCTTGGCGCATCCAGAGGTGCCATTTCCATCGCCTTTCTCTTGATAGCAAGAGTCTCCGTCGGCCCAGACCCGAACTCGTGGTTCGCTTTGCGCCGACGCATCGGCGTAAGAGGTACACTGCCCGCAGCAAGACGACCCGACTTAATTCCTTTAAGCGCCATAGTGTGAAACGGGCCACTAAGCGCCAAGGAATCAGCAGTTGCGCGGTTGCTGTTGATGAGCTGCATGTCACTTTGGTTACGACGGAACGAACCCACGTCTCTTGGAGTCACATGGTAAACGCTGCTCATCGTAGTCTGGGTCACGCCCGCTTCCTCTGTCTCCTTGTTGTCTTCCTCAGTTTCGGAGTCGGGTTCCATCTCCAAAAACTCTGCGATGTTAAACTTCGCCTCTTCATTCTCGGGGTTGAACTCGTCTGAGTCGATTTCTTCATTTACAACTCCAAAATCAATGAACGTAGGGTCGTACGTGTTCATTGCGTCCTCTGGCAATGACGTCATGAACTCGCCATCTTCAAAATCCAGAGTATCAAAGTCTACATTGAACCCAAAGTCCGGGAGGTTTGGCAATTCTGGAACACTGGCAAAGTAATCGAAGCCGGATGGTCCTGCAATTGCAGCGTTGGTGTTGAACAGCTCAGGAACAATATCAACCTGGTGCTGCGTTCTATCAGGAGTAAACACCATCATCTTGCGAGACCGCGGGTCAGCAACCACAATAGGCTTGCCGTCCTTCCGATCAAGCTCAAATGCACTGCTACGAGGCTGGCCACGGCGAGCAGGAGGAAGCTGCTCCGCTTCCGATTCATCAACCTCTGGAAGCGAGGGCCGACGGACGGGCCGGAGTAAAAGCTCGGGCTCATCATCATCGGTTGTCTCGCCATCGGCTAAGGAAAAAACATGTCAGTATTATGTTTCAGATATTTTGTAGATTGATAGCAGCTTCAACTTACATTCGTAGCCATCGACAGGAGTACGGTCAGACTCCTCTGGAAACTCGGAAAACAATGGGGCGGAGGTCGTCAGTCCAGACAGGAGAGCATCGTCGGCTCTAGGGATTTCTATGGGCATGTCAAAAACCACGTCTCCGCCCTGGAAATCAAGTCCGAAGTCATATGTCTCCATGTCTAGGGCGCTCTGGGCCTCCAAAGGTGCTGAAGATGACCCAGTAGTGGGTGCTGAAATGGCGTACGGATCGCAACTAAAGTCCCAACCCGAGGAGTCAGATCCGTCACTATCGTTCATCTGAGGTCCAACGGTTGACTCCATCAGGCTCTGGGAGTACAAAAGATCGGGGTAAAGCCCGTTCAAATCCTCCTCGTCGGTGTCGGTCGACTCCGAGGGACTAGGTGGCACGTCAAAGTGCACATGGCGCTCCGGAACAGGAGGCTCAGGAAGCTCTTCAGTGACGACAGCGGCGGTAGTGTTATCTACCTCAATCTCTTCATCCAGATCGAAACCGACTTCATCATCACTGACACCATGCCAGCTGCTGCTCTTCTCGTCGATATCGGCGTCATCAGAGTCATCAACCTGGTTGTCGTCAATCTCTGGAAGGTCTGAAGAATCATCGGCTGAATCATCGTCCGAGTTGATGTCCGAGCCAGCAACTTCGTTTTGGGCGGCTCTCTTCAGAGCTTCGTCACGAGCCTCAAGCTCGTCAAACTCCTCGTCAGATTCAGTGATGATGGCAACGTCATTAGCATTGCTAGCATACTCATCTTCGAGATCGTCATCTTCATCCTGGTCGTCTTCGGTTGAGAAGGGAGCTGTGTCACCCATAGTGAGATGCTCCTCCTCCTCCAACTCAAGCTCACTGTCATCGTCGTCAGAAGTGTCCGTAACATCTTCTAAAGCTGAATAACCACCCTCATCACTGAGATCAGAGTCCTCAGGGCTGGACTCCCGTTGGCGCTTCTTGCCCTTGCCTCCTCGGTACGGGCTCTTGGAAGTTTTTCTAGGAGCGGCCTTACCGCTGATGGACTTTTTTGGTATAGTTTTTCTGATCAAGTCCTTGGCAGAGATGGTCTTCCGAGGGGCCGACTTGGAAGCAGAGAGCGAGTTTTTAGAAGCCGTGGATTTTCTTCCGTAACCCACAGTAGACTTCCGGGCACTATTCTTACTAGCTACCTGTTTACGGGCAGACTGTGGAGAGTTTATAGGTGTCTTTCTGGGTGCAATGGTCTTTCTAGGGCCAGCACCGGAAACAGTCTTCTTAGGACCGTTGCTGATGGTCTTCATTATGACGAAGAAACAAAGTATGTGAAAAAGAGAGGCAACGAAACGAAGAAGAGAAAAAGGGAAAGAGGGGGCCAGAGGCCAAGGCTGGTTTGTGAAGCAAATAAAAGCCTTTAGACAATACAAACAGAGGTTGGTGAAAGCTAACAGATTGTGATGCAAGATACTCTCGATTTCGAGTTGCGGGAAGCAAAGAACGGACGAGGTATCAATGGAACGTCTCACTGTTCAGGTGAAGTAGTTTTGAATCTTCAAGGCACAGTACAAGTGTCGAGAAATGGTAGAACAGTAACGGCGCCGAAGTGTTATCTGGTAGTGTCTGTAACGACGGTCTGTTTGTTGTTTGTCGATGTTATTGTGGGAGGGGTCCGTTGGCGTTGATGGTAGACGTATAACAGCTAGAAGAAGTAACTCGACTTCGCAATTACGAGTTAGCAAACGGTGATCTGAATGGATTGATGTTTCGATGAAACGTATCCACGGCGGGCGGGGCATAGAGATCAGAGATGTTTTATGGGCCGGGGTGGAACCCGCAAGCCATCAGAAAGGACCTCGAACCGGGCCCGGCAGGGTAGCTCGCAAGTGGCGGGCCGGAGACACAAGAAGAGAGCAACATACCCACTAATAAAGCTCAACTTAAGCTGAAATGAGTTCTGATGGAAATTGGAATAGAAGTGAAGCAGAGAGCAATTGTAAATATAAATCCGGACTTGGTTGTGGGTATCAATGGATGGTTGAACTTTGCGGATTAAGCCTCACGATGTTAGCAGGAAGACGAATAGTTCAGGAAAAAAAAATTATCAATTTGCAGGGGGCCAAACAACAATTGACAGGGGACATGCAAAAAATCTAGCGTTCAAAAGAATAAGTGGGGTCACGGATAGCGGACGGTGTTGACGGCAGCACTAGTTAATTGAGTCTCCAGTAAATATAAGACAGGCCTATTGCGCAGTTTTGGAAGTCGGGTTGAGTAGGAATTTCCATTATTTGGCAGGAACTTTGTTAACTTCAGCGGCCAAAAGTTTTGTCTAGAAGACTATGTTCACTACTACTACAGGCTCAAGACATCACGATTGCCGACATATTTTCACAAGTCTGACGTTGGAGCTTTCCATCTATGGACAAAACTGCCAAGTGCCGTGGTGACAAGTAGCTACCCACGGGCCCAGCGAAAAGTGCAATGCCGAATGGCATCTTCCTACTGGACTGGTGCTGGGACTTCCGGAATGAGCCCCTGTCTTGTTAGATTTTTATTCTTACCTTTTTCGGCACCTTTGGGTGACGGCCATTGACGACATAGTGACGGCAAAAAACATAGTGAGACTTTGTAGCGGGGTCAGTAGAGGAACTAACGCTACGAATGGTGTGCATATATCTATAGATTCCTTTAAAGGACTAGACCGTCTTGGTCGGTTAGGAGAAGCCGGAGATGAAAACGTGCTTGCAATTAGGTGGGGTGAACAAAATATTTGTAGTGAAACCTTATAGAAGAGGGACACAACTACACAAGAAAAAGCGGTGTAACAAGTAAAGTATGGCATCTAGAAATGAGCCTATTGTAAGTCATGATGATGCGGCGACTGAACATGTTGAGATTCTTCTATCCTGTGTGTAATGACCATCCCAGTTAAAGATCTATGATCCCTTATTGCTCTACAGTAATCCTTTGAGTCTAGAACCTTTTGGTAGCAAAGATGTAAGGCCTATTCACGCAAATTTCATGGCAATGTACATACTTTCCATCGAACAAACTGCTCAACACGGAGGTGAATATAATAATCGGCTATGACGCCCGCTGATCTTGGAGTTATCAGTTGCTTGACCGCCATTCTGATATTGAAACGAAGCATCCTTTAACTGCCCGTTTCAAACAAGCGATGAAGAAACGCACGTTATGATTGGTTTATCCGTCTATAAGAGAGCAGCTAAGAACTGCTGGCACTAACGCACGCGCATTGGTGGTCAAGAGCGCCTCAAAGCGACTAGTCCTGACCAAAGATTGGGTGTACCAGTATGT
>JAJNMT010000285.1:0-89975 GCA_025685495.1 Huntiella abstrusa | reverse complement strand
CTTCTCTTCTCTTTCACTCCTCCTCCTCGTCGCCCTCTGCCTTGTGCCAGCACGCCCTACTATCCAGCCTTCCCCACTCCCCATCCACCTCCCAGCCCTCCCCGCACCTCCCCCCCCCCCACCCCCATTGCCCGCCACCACCCTCACCCCTCACCCACCGCCTCTCGACGCTCCTGCGCGCCCTCCCCTCCATCTCACTGCGCACCACCCAACCGCCAAGCGCTCCCGCCGCGCCACAAGCTACCCTCACACCCCGCGCCCCCAAGCGAACCCCCGCCTCGCCCCACACCCCCGCCCCCCCCACCCTCGCGCGCATCCTTCCCCTGCGCCTCCCTCCCCCCACCCTCCTCGCGCACCTCCCCCCCCCCCCGCGCTCCTGCTCCTACCGTCCTCCCCCCTCACCCCTCCTACCTCTCCTTCCTCCCCCCCCCTCCCTGCGCCCCCCCCCCCCCCCCCCCCGCCCCCCCCCCCCCCACCGCCCCATTTGACGGACAAGTGCCGGACAAAAAACAATAAGTGAGGACTCTTGAGCGGCGGGTGGGAGTCAGTAGAGGAACTAACGCTACGAATGGTGTGCATATATCTATAGATTCCTTTAAAGGACTAGACCGTCTTGGTCGGTTAGGAGAAGCCGGAGATGAAAACGTGCTTGCAATTAGGTGGGGTGAACAAAATATTTGTAGTGAAACCTTATAGAAGAGGGACACAACTACACAAGAAAAAGCGGTGTAACAAGTAAAGTATGGCATCTAGAAATGAGCCTATTGTAAGTCATGATGATGCGGCGACTGAACATGTTGAGATTCTTCTATCCTGTGTGTAATGACCATCCCAGTTAAAGATCTATGATCCCTTATTGCTCTACAGTAATCCTTTGAGTCTAGAACCTTTTGGTAGCAAAGATGTAAGGCCTATTCACGCAAATTTCATGGCAATGTACATACTTTCCATCGAACAAACTGCTCAACACGGAGGTGAATATAATAATCGGCTATGACGCCCGCTGATCTTGGAGTTATCAGTTGCTTGACCGCCATTCTGATATTGAAACGAAGCATCCTTTAACTGCCCGTTTCAAACAAGCGATGAAGAAACGCACGTTATGATTGGTTTATCCGTCTATAAGAGAGCAGCTAAGAACTGCTGGCACTAACGCACGCGCATTGGTGGTCAAGAGCGCCTCAAAGCGACTAGTCCTGACCAAAGATTGGGTGTACCAGTATGTACGTATGTAAGTCTCGAGCTATTCACAGATGCGTGTACACATGAATACAAGTTGACGTGGGCGTGATTTCCGCTTGGAATCAGACGATGCAGTGACGAGAGACATCCACGGAATCGAGTTTCTGCATCGGACCCACTTTGTCTGGCTTGTTCGTCTGGCCGGTCCCTGCAAGTGCGTTATGCACATGTACCCAATTACATGGGGCACAACTTCTGTGCAGTCTAGCTTTCTGGTGCATACAATTCTTCGATTACTGAAGAAGCTACTGATGTCAGGCTCCACAGTTTGTTAAGTGTTTGCGACAAGACAATGGACGATGCGCCGCAGTCTAGACTGAAGCCAAGAGAAGAATGCGCTTATACTAGAGAATGCACAAAGATAGATCAGTCTGGTGCGACGGAGTACACATACACAAGCTCGCTACATAGAATAGAGATGCAAGTGACACGGCAAATTGTTGCGTGGGGGCTTCTCGTCTGCGGGCGCATGCAGACAAAGTGCATATTTGGCGGAGGATGTGTATGCGCGAGTAGGGAATGTCGCAGTCAATGTGTGAGTTTTAGGTAGCAATTGTCGGGATTAACGCAAAAGGCACATTCGTATTTATCTAAGCAGTGATGTAGTGAAGGTCCCTGTGGTAGTTTTAAAGATCAGTTCTGGAAGGTTGTTGTTTTACAGGTTGCACCAACAAACCCAAGCGATTTCATTGACCCGGGGATCACGAATGCTAGGGTTAACAAAACCCGCGATCTACAGCAACCAGCAACCAAGTTACACGGGAGAATTCATTTGCGCATTATCCAAAGATGATTCAGAGTTATGAAAACCCCACCAAGTTCAGCCTTATCCTCAATCAACAATGATTGTCCGTCGTATCGAGGTCTCTCCTTTGTCTTTTGTGTTTTTTGTGCCATCCGTCATCATCGTCAACCCACACTCAAGACCCCGGGGCGCATAACTTCAAAAGCTCGTTGCTGGGCAACGATACCCGCCCACTTAAAAGTTCCCTGTACCAATCAGAAGCACCAACGGATCTAAACAAGGTACCGTCAACGTCAACTAAAGCATTGTGTTGGTGCGCCACTACAAAAGGGACGAAGCAGCTACGACAGAGACAATTGGCACCAAGGAACAAACAAAAGCAACAGCTTCTTTTGTTTATGACATAGTCTAGAAACTTGCACTCGAGTTTGATCTTAGTTATTCCTCCTTTCATCACATTATCACAGTGTTTTCGTTCTACCGTGCTTCCATTCCTCTTTTACCTGCAAATAATAAACCCTGACCAACCGCATATTCAACAAAAGGTCCGCATCTTGCATACAAATATCTCGATTCATAGCGACACGACTGTTTACACAGCGAATTACACGACAGACACGACACATACGACACAATGAACTCGGACAAACAGGCCAACCTCTTTCAAGTCTATCTTAGACTTCGCCCACCAGCACCAGGCATCAGCAGAGCTGCTCGGTTCCTTACGGTTGAAGAACCCGAAGAACGTTCCGAGCCGCCCACACACATCACTTTAGACCCGCCATCAGACCGGCGACGGGCAGTTGAGAAGTTTGGCTTCACACAGGTGTTTGAGGAGCGTAGTACACAATTAGAGGTGTTTGAAGATGCCCGAATCCTCCAGTTGATTGAGGGGGTCGTCGCGCCAAATCGAATTGAGGGGAATGACGCATTAGTGGCTACTCTGGGCGTCACTGGCTCGGGAAAGGTGAGCGTAGTTGCGAATCGATAGACAGGGGAATATAAAGACTAACATGCCCTTGCTCCTCGGTAGACACACACGATTCTGGGGTCCAAGACCCAAAGAGGCATTACCCAGTTATCCCTAGATGCAGTATTCCGCATGATTGGATCGCGAACAGTCGATTTAGTGGAGAACCCCGCTATCGAACTTGATTTACAAGCTGCCGACCCATCGGAAGCAACGGTAATATCGGCGGCCAATTTTATCGACTCTGTATATGGCGATGGATCATCTACACCACGCATGTCGTCATCGCGTTCAGCGACTCCTGTTTTTGTAAGTAAACAATGGACGGGAATAAAGTTTAGTAATGACACGGCGCTAACCAGGGCAACTAATAGGGCGAGAATCCCGCGACTAGTGCTGGACGTAAATATATCCCCAGACCAACAAATCCACCAGTCAAGCCTGATATTAGCCAGTTGGTGACACAAATGGTTGATAATAGATCGGTTTACTGTGTAGTTTTGTCAATGTTTGAGGTGTACAATGATCGTATCTATGATTTATTGACACCAGCTACCAAACTAGCCGGCGCAAAGGAAGCCCGGAGACGACCATTGCTCTTCAAGAGTACTGAGTTGTCGCAGGACCACAAGGTAGTAGCAGGCCTCAAGAAGGTGGCCTGTACTAGTTATGATGATGCACTTCTTGTTCTCGAGGCTGGTCTTCATGAGAGACGAGTTACAGGGACAGGAAGCAACTCCACAAGTAGCCGCAGTCACGGGTTTTTCACAATTGAGGTGAAGAAACAAGTGCCGAGTCGAAGTGTAGGAACTAAGTGGGTGGGTAGTACACTTACAGTGGTTGATTTGGCCGGAAGTGAACGGGCTCGTGATGCTAAAACAGCTGGAGTCACTTTGGCTGAATCTGGAAAGATCAACGAGAGTTTGATGTATCTCGGACAATGTTTACAGATGCAGACAAGTACAAAAGTAAGTTTCATCCACAAATCAGCTCGGAACTGTATTGCCACCTCCTGTCTAGGCTGGCGTCAGGGGATACAAGCAAAAGACTTTCACTTCGAGTATTGGCGGCCTAGAAAACCGGGATTGTTAATGTCGCCGGGATCCGCAACCAAGGATGTTAATTGCTGTTTTGGGCAACCCCTGTGAGGCCAATCTGATGATTTCCCCGGTTCCGCTTCTTTTGGAACTTCACCATACAGGCCCACTCAGGGCAAGCGAGATGGCCCACCTGGTCGCTATTATGATATTTGTTTGGTAACCTCGCTGCATGTGTTCGCTAGCTAACTTTCTTTCTTCTTTTTCTTTTTGTAGCCAAATATTGTTCCCTTTCGCCAGTGTAAACTGACCGAGTTACTGTTTTCGAATTCTTTCCCATCACCGTCGTTGTCACTTATAGCTTCGACTGCTCCACGCGCACCACAAAAGGGTGTCATGATCGTTACTGCCGACCCTCTTGGAGATTTCAACGCTACTTCACAGATTCTTCGATACTCTGCGCTTGCTCGCGAGGTTGCGGTTCCCAGAATTCCGTCGATATTCTCTAACGGATCTGCCGCGTCATCGGGTGGTTCTACACGCAGTATTTCACCTCACTCGGAAAGCATGCCTCCACCACCAGTTCCAGCCAACCGGCGTCATGTTTTCAATGCGCCGACAAAGGCTTTCCGCACACCATCGCCGTCACATTCACCACGATTACCACAACATAATACTATGAGCCATGGAGTGCCACGAGGATATCCTACTCAGCATATGGGCGAGCGCGGGACTATGGAGCTCGCGGCGCTGGAAATTGCTCGTTTGAGTGAGGAATTGGAGGCTTTAAAGAACGAGTTGGCACTGGAGGCTCAAGCTCGTATTGAAGCCGAAGCAAATCTTCTGGAGATGGAGGACCGGATGATTGAGAACGAAGCTATTGTTCGCGAAGAGTGTGCCATAGAATTTGATGAGCGCCTGGAGTTGGAGTTTGCAAGATGGAAGACGAACATGGCGTTGCAACAAGAACGAAACGAGGCACATATGGATCGCAAGATTGAGCTATTGGAGAAAGGACTGGCTTTGGATGAGTTATCAGAGCAAGAGGACAAGGAGAATATCCTTATTGAAAACCTCGAGCAAGAGAATGAGAGATTGCGGCTAGAAAACGCAGTCCTGAAGCGCGAGTTAGCAAGTCGGAGTCCTACTAAGCGGGTACCACTTGGTGAACGCGAGGACTTTGCAGCAGCACAGGCTATGGCGGTTGGAACTTTAGGAAAGAGACTGGAGAAGTTGAGAGTGGGGAGCGGGGCACGCGAACCGGGCGGTAGCTACGGACGGAACTCTGGAATTTCAAATCTTTATGGAAGTTTTGGCCGAGGTCTGGATCGGAGTTTGAGTCCCGGTGGATTGAGTCCCGGGCCAGGAAGTCCGGGGAAGAGAGGATGGTAATAAGGAGTGTTTCTTGTTGTACTTTGTTGTCTACAAATATTGTAATTATGTGTTGTAATGCTGTCTAAATCAATGTCTTTCTTCATCCTGTATGTACTTCTACTCTCTTTGAAATACAGCCAGTAGACCCATGGCTACCAGTGCAAAAGTCTTCATATGTGGGTTCTCACTCAGCCAGATAGTGACGTAGCCCACGAACGGTACATAGCCGAAAACACTGCCAATAATGTCACTCCGTACCAAGTAATCCTGACCACGAGCGTACAGCTCAACATCGTCCATCCGGTTGTTATCACCCTTGGTAAGTAACTTGGCACTAGGACCCTCGCCGAACTTCTGAACAACACGGTGAACAATTGGGATATCCTTCTCGGCAACGTTATACACGACAACTTCACCAACTGTAGTCTCGGTGAACAGATTGCGGTTCCAAAGGAAAAGAAGATCACCACGTTGGAAGGCAGGTTCCATGGAACCGGAAAGGACAACAACGATGGGAGATGGAGAGTTGCTGGCTATGGAGAGACCTTTCCACATCTAGTTTTGGTGTTAGTATGGTGGATTGAAGGAGTCGGATTCGGGGGAAAGAAACTTACCATGAATGCTGTGGTCAGGATGAAAGAAAAGGTGAGGAATTGCGAGGACAGTTTCCGGATTGAAGTCATTTTGGCGGTTGTGGAGTTATTCTATGCCAAATGGCTAGTTGCGATGGATGACTCTAGTTAACTCTGAAATGAAGCTATACACGGCGCATGGGATTCAAATGCGATACTAAGTGAGGCCACGATGCAGCGACCAACCCTTATCTTATCAGTAGACGCGATAGACGCGCAGTTGACACAATAGGGTTAATGACGTATCTAGGGGCAAAAAGTGAAGAAGGAAAGGATTTACGAGGTCAAAAAGGATGAAACGGAAGATGTTGGGGTGAAACGAAACGATTCCGCTGTCTTTCGTATTTCGTTTGGTTAGAAATAACGGATTTAACGGCCGGGCGGAACGGTCGGATGGGATTTCTCGAGAATACGGAGAACTCGGCACCCTGGTTTGGTTGTTGCCTGTCTGTCAAGTTGGACAAAATTAAATTGGCAAGGCGCACTTGGAACGTGGGGTCTTGGCATGGACGACTCGGAGGGCAATGGTGCTACCTACGGATGAACAGACTGACAGACTCACCTGGCAAACAGACGTAAATAGTAAGGGAAACCCTGAGACCCTGGTTGACTGATTGCTGTTGTGTACAGAGAGTTATGTATGCGACCTACCACCTGCTGCATCCGGAAGCTTAGTACATATAGTTGATTGTTTTTTCCCCTTCCTTGGCGCATTACGATTTTCACTTTTGTTCCTATTTATCACGACATCCATATGTACGCCTCACTGGCCTCGCAGGCCGCTCGATCGCCCGTTTCCGTTGCCGTGGCCGCCCCGACAAACCCACATAGAACACACGCACAGGGACAAACCCTTATCGCTTCCTCGACACCACCGCCGCCGGCAATACATATTCGAGAGGCTCTCCATAGAGCTGGGACGGGTTTTGATACTGATAGTGAAGCTGATGAGGCGGGGTTCGAGAGACATCCACATGCCGATACACCGACGCAGGATACCCCGATTGCGCCGCCACCTACAGCGGGGTTTCCGGAACGACGACCGTGGGGGAAGAGACCGGAGGTTGTTGTGGATTCTCCACCGGCAAGGGTAGTTTCAAGTCAGTTGAAAGAAGCGCCTGAGTTTCCTAGCTTATCACGAAGTCGAGGTGGTCGTCATGACATTCCAACTATAAACCCACCACCACCGCCGCAAACAAATATAACCCCCGGCCTTTCAACAGGAAGTACAGTGACGCCTCGACCGGGCGTACAAGAGACTCCCGAGGCGCAACGGGACCGGGAAATAAGGACAAAGACTGTGGGGTTCTTTTTGGCAAAGATTGCGTTGGTGCTTGACGAGGGAATCAAGACTTTTCATTTTGCGGATAAGAGAAGTTGGGGACCGGATGAATTTGAGCAGGTGAGGGCGTTGGAGGCGGCTTTGGATTTGGCGAAGAAGGATTTCCAGGAGTTACCTGAGTTGTTGGCTGGAAGACATTACTATCCAAATGATCGGACTAGTAAGTTTCAAGTTCTTCTAGATTGTTTGACGAAACAAGGGAGAAACTAACTTTTGACAGAGGCTTCATTGCTTGAGTTGGCAAAGATATATGATAGGTTGGAAGAACATATTGAATTGTTTCGTCAATGGAATCGTGATGGTGGACCGATTTCACCATTATGGATTAACGAGACGAAAGCTATTTCGCATGATTTGCATATAGCGCAATGTCATACTGCACGACGAATATTCGAATCCAAGAATGAATCTACCTCGAGATGTCTAGGGGCTTTCGTTGTACATAGACAACAACGAGCTTGGGCTGGTAGAAGGGAGGACCCTACAGATCCAGCTTATCAAAGACATTGTATGATGGAGATTGCAACTTGTAATACCGTTGGACATTTCGAACAGTTTGGAGATGGAGATATTGCCTTTGTTTGTAACTTTTGTGATGGGTATATCATCTGGGACGATATTTCAGATATGCCATCACGAAGGTCACTTATAGATGGGCCATTATCAGGGTTACCACCGACGAACAACACAGGGACATTACCTGTACATCGAACTAGGAACCATTCAGACGCCTCTACAGCTGATTCGGAAAACCCAGATACTGAAACTGAGTCAGATGAGACACCACTTGTCCCTCAACATCATCCACATTGGCAAGCAACAGCCTTTAGTCGTGCTACACATGAAGAGAAGTCTGTTGTATTTGCGCCTGTGGCGATAGCTAGTCATTTGGCTCCTGTGGGTGTTGAATGGCAAGCAGGACATATATGTCAGTTCTGTGAAGAGACCTTTGAAGGAGAACTACGTATGGCCGAGGGTCAAGATGAATTAGAGCCTGTTGGTGTTGGCGTAGGAGAGACTTTTGGTGATTTGAAGGAGTTTGCGAAACATCTTGAATGGGTTCATACGGGATACGGAGTTGAAATGCCCAAAGCTGCTGATAGCTGTAGTGTTATGTGATTGATTGTTATAGATACCCTTTAGGAATGACCAATGATTAGAGATATATGACTAGACCCTACTACTTCCAACCTACCAAAAGCGCCACCAAAGAAAAACCAAAATGAACAAGCCAAGACCAGCAAATGGCGCGTACTGCTTCACAAGTAACTCCCAGTTAATGCGCACAGCAGCCCGTCTATACTTCTTACTATCGTCTCTCAATCTACTACTCAACTCGCCCATTTTGTCCAACGAGTCCCCTCTATAAAGCAAATCCTCAATATTCTTATGCATCACCTTAGTGACATCGCGCAACTCATCATTCAACTTATCCAAGTTCTGCGTCGCCCTAGTATCCGCATACGTGTCTCGCGTCCGTGTAATGAAAGTAGTAAACTCCATGAAAGCATAGGGTCTCAACGACGGCGCAAGAAGCGTGGCTGGTGGATAGGTCGTGTGGAATTCATGGGAGATGTCAGAGAGGTATGTGAAGGCTAATTTGCGCGGGTAGGCTGAGGCGGTTATTGTGAGGAAAATGGTTTCCGAGGCGATGAGGTAGCTGGGGTTGTTAGTCAACATTCGAGCGTAGCGAGAAAAGAAACGTACTGGATACTTAGGGCGCCGCTGTCAATACTCGCTTGCGATTCACTGTTGCGGGTTAAAGTACGGAGAACCTGTTTAACTTGGTTCTTGACTTCCGAGAGGGAGGCGTCATCGTCCACCGTGGCGCATAACATCAGGCCTACGCCGTTAGTTCATTGTTTCTCCCCCATGGTTTCTAGTAAACTCACCATCAAGGCGCGAGATCTGAGTCGAAAGTATCATGGACATTTTGCCCGTCGTCGTCGTTGTTCGTTTGTCTCAAGTTGTTCACTGTCGCAAGTTGTAAATAGTTATGCCCTGGAATAAAACAAGGGTTTAAACGCCACATTGCTAGCTTGGTTTAGGGTTGTTAGGGTACCTTGGTATTTTGTACTACATTGAGAAATCTATGTAAAGGTATGACCTACATAACCAACTAACTGAATTCCAAGATTTGCCTTGATAATTCTGCAAAGTCCGTTTCACCTTCCCCTACTAATGTCCAATCCTGGTCCATGTAGAGACTAAAGTAGCTTCTGTCATCCATCATTCCCATTGGAGCACCGGGGATAGCTCCATTACCCATGACGTCAACCTGTTGAGGGGCGACTTGCCAAAGGTGGGAAATATCATTCAACAGGTCTGTATGTACCGGGACATCTGAGAATAGCCCATCGACTGGCGGCGCGGTAACTCCCTGAGTGGCATTTGCAGGATACGAAGGAACCTGTTGAGTTGGCGCCAGATTGGAAGGCATTCCGGGTGCTTCATGAACAGCCGGGACGGAAGAATGTTGTTGTTGTGGGGGGTTAGCAGCTGATACGTCAGCTAGGTACTCTGACACCTTGCTCCAAATGCGCTTTACAGCTTCAAGACGTTCAGCGGCGACACGGTTTCCACGAGAGGCGATATGTTCCATGACACCGATGGCATCGTCTAGACCAAGGGTTGATGCTGGTTGAGGTCGTGGCTCTTGAGAGTCAAGAACTGCAGACAGTATGAGGATGAATCCTACGGAGAAAAGAGCGTCCGAGTCGAAGAATCCAAAGGAGAGCATCATGTCTCTTTGTTGAAGAGCTACCAGGACCCGTAGAGAACGGCGGGCAGCTTCAGTGCAGGTGTGGGATAACTTGCCCAGTGGCGTGGAATGTAAAGATGCAGCTTTTGGTGGTCTATTAGACAAGATGAGCTGTGCAACATGTAATAAAATCGGCCTTATAGTCAAGATAATAGTATGATATAACATCAGATGCAACGAAGCAACCGTCCGGAAATTCACATCCGTATCGGCAGATTGATTTTCCACACCGAGCTCCGCTGGAATCTCCTTGGATATATCATACAGTTGACGGACAATTTCCTGCACATTGGGAACGAATTGCTCCTCGGTACGTAGGCCAGGGCCGTAAAGCACATTCATAATGTGGCCCGTGACTCGCGCGATTTTGATCGTGGTACAGAGACCGCCGGGATGAAAGAAACCAGGTGCTGACGACGGAAGAGGGATTTCGATAGATGGGTCATCAACTGAGGAAGAGTGTCCCGTAGCTGCGGCGACTCGGCGCTCTTGCATGTATACCGTCCACCAAAGTCGGTTAATATGGACACGTTCACTTTGAAGAAGAGGTTTCCGCGTTGACTCGATGTGGTAGCCATGTGTCAAGCAAAGTCTCAACGCAGTGCTGATATAAACATAGGCTTCTTCCTTGCGTCCCGAGTTCTGTAGATACATGGCGGTCAACGCAAGGAGTTCCACGCCAAGAGGTCCAAGACTCAAGGTGTTACTCAAGTTAGGCATATTAGCATGAGCATACCGGAACATTTCCGACCCGGGAAGTTCCTCCGTGGGTATCCTTCCATCTTCATTAACGAGTTCATGGTCTCCAGCCGCAAGAAGTTTACCAACGGCCAGAACAAGAAGAAGTTCAACTACCGATGGTGAAGTATAAAATGCTGCGTCAAGCTGACTGGGCCGCGCATAAAACGTAGATAACTTATCCGCGAATAACCGAGCGTCAAAGTGATGTTGAATGTGGCACAGATGAAGGATCAACACATCAAGGATTTGAAAAGCCGCCTGTTCGCTTGGGACATTGGGGAAGCCTGGAGGTCTTCTAATTGATGGGTTCCGTGACATGGCGACGGACGGGGTCGATGGTCCGTTAGACGGTTGTCTTCCTCCTTGGGGACGACGATTAATGATGTTTTCTAGGCGGGAACCAAAAGTCTGGGAAGTTGATAGGGCTGTATCGGCGAAGATTGTACTGTCCGGCGAGGAGTTTTGCGCCGGAGATTGCCGGGGAGATAATAAATGACGAGGCTGTGGTGTATGCGAGTGAGAATGAGAATGAGAATGGTGAGAATGATGAGATGGAACACGTGAAGGCGGCGGAGGTGCATGAGCATGCGGATGCGAATGGGGCAGAGTTGATGCTGCCGGAGTGGAATGCACCGAGGTTGGTGGCGGTGGCGGCGGTGGGGCAGGACCGGATGCCTTTGGTGGTTCTCCTGAGCCGTTGTTATTTCCAACGGTCCTTTCATACTCGGCCAGTCTCGATTCCAATTCTTGGATGCGCCTATCATGAGGTTAGTATCTATCAACCACGGTGATAAGAGCACAAGAACCTACGTCACCGAGTAAGCCCTTCTCTGACCCGGGGCTGTTGCTGTACACTGTAAACCTCTCTTGCTACAATACGCACACGGGTTACCCCCCGAACACTTAACCTTCTTGCTCCGACATGTAAGACATCTATCATAAATCGGCTTGTTAGTCCGAGCCACGGCGCACCGGTCCGGTCCGGTCGGCTTGAAGACCCGGTACATGATACCTGGGTGGGTCCAGTCCAGGCATGTTACCGGATTAGGAAGAACCAAAGGGAGAAACTTACGCTGTAAAACTGGCATCACGCGCGCGTCCTGGGGACTTGCAGATGCCGTTTTGAGCCGCGCTTGTTACGCTGGGACGGGCCGAAGAGGTGGATGCTGCGCCGGCGCCGCTCCCGGGGGCGTGCCCATGGGGATGAAAATTCCGCGGTGGAGTGTGCGGTCTAGAAGGCCCGTGACTGCCGGGTGGAGGCTGATGACGGACAGGAGCGGGTCCAGAAACTGCAATTGGCGCGGGCGCATGCGAGGTGAGTGGCGTGGCGGAAGCCGACGGGGGGTTCGACGGGCCGCTGGACGCCGGACTGGCCGTTTTGATAACCAGGGGTCCGGGTGATCTCCGGGGCGGCGGGCCATGGGGATGGCCATTCCCATGGACATGGGTCCTCGGGGGGGAAGCTTCTCGCGAGCCTGGCGGCGGGGGTTTGGGGTTTGTCATTTTGTGTGACGGGCGGCACAGGCGTGGCGACTTGCGTTGGAGATTATCTGTAGATAACGTAACGCGGCTCAGGGCCGGATACGTGAAGCAGGCGCGAGTGTCTAGCGACAAGGAAGGATAGTGAAAAAAATCGGTGGTGGGCGCCGTTTTCGGGGCCTGAGCCGAGGGATGCTGATTGGTGGATTTGATTTCGGGAGGGCGCCGAGGACCGAGATTGGGGTTAATAGGGTTTGTGGTGGTGAATATGCGTGATGAAGGCGATGAATGATGATGTGTGCGGTTGAGAAAGAATGTTCATTAGATTGAAACCCGGACGGAACTCACGAGTGCTTTGCGCATTTGGCAAAATATAGTTTTTCGCGAGCAGCTCTTGCCTCTCTTCTCCCTCCTTTTGCGCCCTGCGGGTGTTACGTAAGCGACGAAACCCTCTTTAGGGTCCCTTAACGTCATTGGTGGAGTGTATGAGTCTACGGGATGTTGGATATGGATTGTAGATAGATGAACGAGACGGACAAGACAAAATGCCTCCTACAGCTAAAGAACACCACCGGTCAAAGAGCTTGTTGCTTTTTCAGAAGTTGCTGAATCAGAGGGATAGTGCCAGTCCATTGACGGTTTTGGTGGATAGTCTGGAACAGCCGGGCGATGTGGTTGTGGGAGAGTTTGTTAAGAGAGCACAGGTTAGCTGAGATGATGTTTGTATAAGTGGAGATGGCTGACTCTTTGTAGATTTCAAGAACCAAGGTTGTCTTTGTATCATTCGATGTGTTTAGAAAGCCACTTTGGGCTGAGTGTTTCGTTAAAGCCTGGGGGAAGAAGTTGGCCAATGTGAGAGAGGAAGTCGTGCGAGCTTGTGCACCGGTTGATAAAGCGGTGAAGACGCCACAACGTAAGGGCTCTGTCAAGCTTAACCATGTAAACGACTAACATGTCCAGGAACCCTCATCATTCTTTCCTCTTTGAACTCCCTGATCACGGCTCATCCAACAGCCGCTGTCCCGTTTCTGTCTTCCTTAATCACCCCGCATGCGTCACTGCTTGCTATTCATCACTCTGACTTACCTACCATTTTACCGTCTACATATCCTGAATATGCTCCTCATCCACTAGCGACTCTGACGCATCTGGCTACGGCTTTGTTATATTTAACACCTACCGCTCACCAACTCGCTTGTCAAACTGCTCGGAACAGGGCCTTAGCCGAGCCAGACCTGGGAATTGCCGCTCAACCTACAGGATGTATCCGTGGCATCGATGACCCGTCTGTATCCCGGGTAGATTCAGCCGTCGTCCGCATGGACCTTCGTCGTAAGTCTGGTCGTCAGGTAACGGAGACATTCCTCCTTCATCGACGGACAAACCAAGCACAAGGTCAACAAGCCGGAACGACACTATCTCTCCTGTCAGATCACCCTGCCTTCCAACCACCTACTGTTGCTACAGATGACTCGAAGGAGGCTCTTACAACATTCAACCTTGGTCTCACCGAGAAGCAAAAGAAGGATCGTGAGGAGATTGTTCTCCCCTACTTTGACGCACAAACCGACGTTGGCGGCGGTGAAGGTGGTCGTATCTTATATGAGATTGGTGCCGAAGACTTTGACGACTTTGACGAAGAGGAGGACGAAGAGATTTAGGGTTACTTCAAGTCTGGGGTTAGATACATGGATGGATAAAAGCACTTGTGTAGACGCATTGGGTAAAATAGATTGATTCGATTTTCAACTTTATTCATCACTTTTTCATTAGCAACCATCACAATGTCAGATAGAAGGAGACGCCCCGATTCCCGAACCTTGTGGGATGATTCCGAACGGAACGTGGCTCCCTCGCGGGATAACGGGCGAGACCGCGACGGAAGAAGAGATCGAGATGGTCGGAGAGGGGACAGGAAAGATGACCGTGGTGGATACCGTGAGCAAGATCGCAAGGAGAGGAGATATCGTTCGAGATCGCGATCGCGTGATAGAGGGCGGGATAGGCATGGTCGCGGATATAGAGAGAAGGAGAAGGAGAGAGACGGAAGACGCGACGAGAAACCATCACGTCCTAAGGATGAGGAAAGACAAAGAGGTATGTCCAAAATGTACATCTAATAAGCCCAAGCTAACTAATACTTCCAGACCACCGCTCCGCCTCCCCAGCGCAAAAGTCAATCCCAACCCGAACCAAAGATACCCCCACCCCGACCCCCACGACCACCGTTCCTACCTCACGCCCAGCTATGTCCTTCCGCATGACACCCGGAACAACCGCCGCCGCCGCCGCTGCCGCCAAGCCGGCCCCAGCCCGGTCGCCATCTCCCGCGCCGTCAGAGGAGGAAGACCCCGAGGTAGAGGTAGACGATAGCGACATGTCGGCCATGCAAGCTATGCTAGGCTTTGGTGGCTTTGGATCGACGCAGGGGAAGAAAGTGGTGGGGAATAACGTTGGAGGTGTTAGGAAAGAAAAGACGAGTAAGTATCGGCAGTACATGAACCGGAATGGTGGGTTCAATAGGCCGTTGAGTCCGTCGAGAGATTGAGTATGTATGTATGTAGCTTGGAGCACAGGCAAAAAGAATAATTGACCCCAACCCGATTTGAACGGATAACCTTTTGATCTGGAGTCAAACGCGCTACCGTTGCGCCATAGGGCCTCGTGATATTATGATACGTCTATTACATTTTATATACAAAATCAAGTGCGGTAATCGCCGTTAATTGTAATGTACTCATGGCTGTAATCGCAAGTCCAGTACGTCGCAGACTCCTTTCCAGTTCCCAAACGAACCCGGATTTCTAGATCCTCCAAGTCAAGAATCTCCGACGCCCGCTTCTCATCTACACTTTCTGGCTCGCCATTAACAAGAAGTTTCAATTCCTTGGATCCATCAGTAGGGATAAACGAAACACTGGTTTTCTCCGGAATAACCTCGGTAACATCCGTCTCTGCCGTGCCAGGTTCGGACACAAGAGCGTAGCCCGTGGCACAAAGGATACGTCCCCAGTTAGCATCCTTTCCGTAGAGAGCTGTCTTGACAAGTGGGGAGCGGGCAATCGTGGAGGCGACCTTGCGCGCGGCAGTCTCGGAAGCGGCGCTTTCAATGCTGATGGTGACGAACTTGGTGGCTCCTTCACCGTCACGGACAATCAGTTTGGCGAGATCTGCGGCGAATTGAGTGATGACGTCACGGAGGGCCAAGTAATCTGGGGAACCCTCCTTGTCAACGATGGGTCCGCCAGCAGCGCCGTTGGCGAGGAGAGCAACGGTGTCGTTGGTGGAGGTGTCGCCGTCAATGGTAATCGAGTTAAATGAGCGGTCAGCGGCATATCTGAGGAGAGGACGGATCAACTCGGGGGCGATGGCGGCGTCGGTGGTTAGGACACCGAGCATGGTGGCGAGGTTGGGGTGGATCATGCCGGCGCCTTTGGTCATACCCGCGAGACGGTAGGTTTTGGAAGATGACGGGAGAGTGAATGTGCGAGAGAGAAGCTTAGGGAAGGTGTCGGTGGTGCAGATTGCTGTGGCGGCTTGGAGCCATGAGTCGTGATTGGAGGAGAGGGTTGTTGCGCCTTTGGGGATACCATCGATGATTTTAGAGATAGGGAGACTGTACTTGTTAGTTTAACGTAGACGTTCCATGGTCGTCGGGACTTACCGCTGGCCAATGACACCCGTGCTCATTACCAGAGTAGCTCCTTCACCACCAAGCACACGATCACCCTCCTCACTCATCAACTTGGCATCTTCCAAACCCCCCTTTCCCGTAACAGCATTGGCACAACCCGAGTTAATAACCACGCTTCTCAAGCCCTGGAAGCCCTTCTTCTCAAGCAACTCCTTACAAAAGACCACCGGCGCCGCCTGAAACCGGTTCTTGGTGAACACAGCGGCAGCCGCGCATGGCGTGTCCGAGGTGATGATGGAGATATCGGGCTTCGTGGTATTCTTAGGTTTCACACCAACATTGAGACCGGTTGCGCGGAAGCCGAGAGGATATGTCCCTGTGGAGGGAATGTATTTTTGCTTAGAGGGGGGGATGGTAGAGTAGCTTCTGACAAGCGCCTTTTGCGCGCGAACACGGGCAAACATTGTATTAAGTTGACAAAGAGGTTTTCGTTGCAAAGAAAATGTAGGAAATATCTACGCATATGCGACGCCAACCTACATTATATAGTCACATTTCCTTCCTTCCCGTTATCTCACCCAATTGGGATGTTACATGCTACCTTTCAGCATCCACGGAAGGACATGTCCGGTGATGCTCTCGAGCATGAAAGTGTCAAAGTGGATGCATATTAGGGTCTAACCCTGTGATTCATGATTCTGATAAGCGCCTATGATGACTGATTTATGATCTAGATTGAATTTTATATACCGTGTAACGCCTCCCATTGCAGTAAAAGAAATGTCATCTACGCTGTCAAAGTACCCTTGGTAGAAGGGACTTCACCCTCCTTACCCTTAACTCTAGCGATAGCTCCGCGCATAGCTACGGCCAATGCCTTAAAGGCACTCTCGGCCCGGTGGTGGTCATTAAACCCATGCAAGCAGTGAACATGGAGGGTGATTCTTGCGCCCTGGGCGAAAGACTCGAGGCAGTGGGGAATCATTTCGCAAGAGAGGTCACCGATTTTCTCACGCTTGAGACCAAGGTCGATGACGGCAAAAGGACGGTTAGAGATGTCTACTACGGCGCGGGAAAGAGCTTCGTCGAGAGGAGCGTAGGCGGATCCGAACCGGGCGATACCCATGGCGGGGCCCAGAGCGGTGTTGAAGGCGTAACCAAGGGCAATGCAGACATCTTCAGCAGTGTGGTGATCATCGACTGATTAGGTTAGTTACTTGCAATCTACCTTTCTCTTTAGACAAAAACTTACTGTGTAAATCACCCTTGCAGTTGATAGCCAAACTCCACCCGGCATGCTTACTCAAAGCATGAAGCATGTGATCCAAGAAGCCGATACCAGTGTTAATGTTGATAGTCTGCGACTTGCTGTTTTGCGCGGCATGGGAGCCGGAGGCCGCGAGAATACGGGCATCGGTTTCGGGAGGGAAAGAGCCGCCGTCGAGGTTCAGAGCGAGTTGGATGGAAGTCTCGTTGGTGTCACGGGACAGAGCGGCCCAACGGGGGGCGGGGGTAGGAACGGTCACGGAAGACATTTTGTGAGTTGACTGGTTCTAGAAACTCAGGAACAGGACAATAGACCAGCCCTCTGACGATATGTTCCCGCTACCGGCTCCAAGCCGTCGCCAAATCTTCCATGCGTCTATCGCGGCTATCAATTCATTAAGCATCTTCTCCCTCGTCATAATTGGTCCGTACTCCCCACCAACACCTCAAAAGTGGACCCCGCGCTTACCGGATCCCAGGGGGCAAATGGAGTCCCAATGGGGTAAGTGTATGCTTAATTTGACCGTTTTACCGATGTCGCTGACTAGGGTGGGGGAAACGGGTAATGACCAGGCATAATGGCTAAGGCATGGCAATGGCGTGTAGCCGGATGGATCAATGAGATTGAGATGGATTTGTTCTTGTTTCCTTTTATTTCGTCACGTTTTGGTTTGGAGTTACATAGGTTCATACCTTGTTTGGAATTTGTCTTTTTTTTCTTTCTTCTACTCTTATTCAAATTATTATTTCCATTTGAAGTCGTTTGTCGTTCATCTTATTTGAGGTGGTAGTTACCCCGATTTTGTTATTTTGTTTTGTTCTCAGACCTCGTTTTTACCATTCCTATTCACGCCTGTTCGCGCGTGAGTGCATGCATCGCGATCTACAGCATCACCAACGCCGGATTTATCGGCTTCATCGCATCAATTAATAGCGCTTGAATTACTCGCGACCGAATCGCCAATAGCTTTTGTCTTCTCTCAACACCCGAAGCTTATCGCGCCACACAATATCGTACCTTCCTAGGCCGCCAGTCCCGAATTCACAACCCCACAATGGCAATGGCGGCCCCACGGCCCGGTCAAGTGAGTCTGGGCAATGGACCGACGACATCGGCGGGTTGTGGACCGGCTATGTCGAGGAAGAAGGTGCAGCTTACGGATGCGCAGCGCCGGGCACGGAGACGACAGGGTAGAACGGCACAGTTGCTTCTGCCGATTCGGAGAGTGGCATATTTACAATGGGAGAAACAAGTCGACAAGATGATGAACCTTGCGTACCGGATTGAAGCATTCAAGTTGAATTCAGCGAAGCTCTTGAGAGAGCATTGGATTGAGCCGGATGCCTTGGCAGACCTGCTTTTCCAGCCGCGGCCACCATTGAATGTTATCATGGGACCGACAATTCAGAAGATCATTTGCGCCTTGGATATGGGACTTATTGATATTCCAAGTGCTTTATTGGCAATGAGAAGACGGAGTACAGTTGGGACTATCGGACATACACCTGAGACCGAGACCACCCAGACAACCCCTAGAGCACCATATGCGCGTTGGACAGGATCCTTTTCGGCAGATGAGCTGTTATTCCGGCGATTAACTTGTATGCTACGGGAGTCAATGGACAAGAATCTCCCGGTCGCAAAGAACATGAATGTCGATACGGTTCTGCACATGATTGAGCGCACGGCTCAATGGATTCAGATGTGGAACTTTGCTTTTGCTGCTGTGGCTGGAGATATGGTGGGGAGATATCAAGATCCCGGTTGGAGATGTCATGTTCACATGGTCCATGGGTCGTTTGTGGGGTTCCTGTCTAAATTAATGGAACATCCACGAATCTTATATTGTTTGAAGCTGCCATTTGCCAAGAGTAAGTCGCAGAAGAAAGCCTTCCGAGATTGATACTAACGTTTGGCGATTATAGAGTTCCGGAAGATTATTACCCAACATCTTGAGGAGTTCATTGGTACCCTCGGTACACCCGAGCTTGTTGCTAAGATGACCGATTTCCGACAAGCTATTCTAGCTCTCGACCCACAATCCCGTGATGCCGCGAACAACGACGAGGCAGACGAAATTGACGCCATGGCTATTGAGAGTATGACGTCAAAGCAATTACCGACTGTCAACACTCGCGCGGGTCTCTATATCTATCTCAACTCGTGTCTTGTAGGGAGACCGATTATCGACGACGAACAGATATGTAATTTGATTCGGAACCGGTATCCTAACACCATACATCAGGGTGTTGTGGACTTGGTCTTGGCGTCGTTTGATGTCTTGTCTAATGCGATTGTGCGGAATGAGCACCGGAGTACGGCCGAGTTGTTGCGGTCATTCCTCATTAACAAGGTGCCTTTATTGATCCAGAAACTGACACATGGGATTTACATGAACGGGAGTCCCGAGTATTGTATCACTGCCGCGCTTAGTCACGTGGATACCAACACATTCCCTACATTATCAACCATGTTCGACGCGAGTAACCCCACCCGCAGCCAGTTTGCCGAAAACGTCAGAGAGGAATTCACATTTTCCTGTGTCTTGCACGGACTGGTCGCCATGAACAGTATACACGCCATGTTAGGCGAGACATACACATCCCTTCCAGCTGGGGGCAAATATACACAGGCAGCGCTAGTCGCAGAGTGCAGAGAAGACCCCGAGCGGGCTATTAAGCTTATTACTGAAGTTGAGAAGACGGATGGTAACTCGGGGGCTGTTTGTTCAGCATTGGTTGAGGTCATTTGCCAGCTCTGTGCCAAGGGAGACACCCAGAACTTGAGAGCTTTGTGCACACAGTTGGCTAGACTTCCTAGCACGTTGGATGCGATTCAGTTGTTTGAGAAGCCGGCTACTCTATTACAACCATTGTGTAACCTCCTTGATAACTGGAAGTATGACGAGACTCGGGAAGACGACCAATACCAGGCCTTCTACGAAGAGTTTGGTGCCATTTTGATGCTCGTTATGGCCTTTGTTTACCGGTATAACTTGTCGCCCTCTGATATGGGGTTGACCGGCCATAACTCATTTGTCGCTAAACTTGTCCGTTGTGGCCATCTCAGCAAAGCGCAAGACGAACTCTCGGAAAAGGAAAACAGTCATGTAACTAGCTGGATCGAGGGTCTTTTCAGTGCCGAGGGTGGTCTCACCGATGAACTCATGTCTTCTTGTCCACCACAAGATTTCTATCTTCTGGTAGCTACGTTGTTCAAGAACATGGTAGTTGCCTCTAGCGAGGGAATCCTGTCAGATGAAACTCTTGCTGCAGGAATCGAGTATTTAGTGGATACCTTTTTGATGCCGGCTTTGGTTCCTGCCGTGTTGTTCCTGGCTGACCAACTATCTGTGGATTTTGAAGCCGAGCAGACTGCCATGATCAAGATCTTGCATTTGATTTTGAAACCGGCTAATGTTCATGCAGATGCGAGACCAACGTTGACGACCATTATGAATTTGACGGCAAAGCCGCTGGAGCGGGGACTCAGAAGATATCAAAGGAGATACCCTAGCTCACATCAAGTGGAGCCATTACTCGCCGCTATTAAAGACTCGATTCCTTTCAGTCGGCGTACGGACGGCGCAGACCATGTTGAGCTGGAGGCTTGGTGTGCTACTTCGGGTGGGGGTCTGAACGTTGCTGTTAGACAGACCATCCAGAGCTTGGTCGCATGGAGTTTGAACCCACTTGGAACACCGACCTTGTATACCCATCGGCAGATTCTAGTTGCGATTAGACGGATGACGGCACCACAAGTTTTAAAGTTGATTGTTGAAGAACTTAAGTCACATGCCAGTATGGGGTTACAAGCTCTACAAGCCATGTACGATGTTGCCGTGTCACTCATCGTCGCAACCGAAGTGACACAGTACCCACAGACTCCTCACAACACAGAAACCGGCACGTTGCAAGTTCAATGCTGCCTTTCTCTCCGTGATGCCCTTTGCATGATTCAGAACAAAACCCGGTCAATTCAAAAGAAAGACCCTCTCAAAGCCGACATTCTGCTTCGTCTCAACCGCCTTGTTGAGGAACAGCTTCTTCTGGCGCCAGTCCCTGTTATCCATGAGGTGATTAACGTGGCTGACGATACTTCAGCTGTTGTCCCTGTGGCTCCAGATGTTCCGGTTGAGACTGCTGAGGCGGTGACCATTCCTGAGGTTGACTTGGCGAATGTCGACATGGGTATTGTGGATTTGGGAGTCGGTGTCGGAGGTGTCAGTGGAGATGGCGATATCGGAGGCGAAGGGGACTTGTTCGGAGGTATTGGCGGACAAGAAGAATTTGATTGGGAGAGTTTGGATATTTCTATTTCGTTGTAGGTGGGGTAGGCTATATTTCCTTTGTTTTCTTCTCGTTCTTGGGGGTTTCTTGGATTGGCGTTTGGTAGAGGCTTTTTTGTTTAGTTTCTGGGTTGATCATTCTCTCATTGAATTCATTCGTTTCAAACTCGTTAACTATATATGTACATGTGTACATTCAACATGACTTGATGCTTATAACACTACCCGACCACCTGTAACTTCCACACTAACCTCTTGACCTTCAAGTTCTTTCAGAGTCCCTTCAACAACTTCATCGCCAGCAAAGCCATACCACCATACAACGCATTTATCTTCCTCCCCTCTAAATCTCTTAATCTCTGTTCCAGCAACTTTGGTTGAAACGGCATCCCATACTTGGACTTTACTAGTCTGCCCAACTTCCCTCCTTACAACATCCACACGGCCGACAACGCGCATTCCAGAGCCACTTGAAACGGGCTTATCAAGTGGTTGTACGTGGACATCTAGACCTGCGAAGACCCATTTCTTCTCTTCGGGTTTAGATGCATTGTAGATTCTTCCATGGCGGATCCCGCCTGTGCCGAGGTCTGTATCGGGGGGAACCCATTGGCCGAGGGTTTTCCGGAGGCCATCTTTATATGTTAGACAGAGACCTAGGACACGGGGACCTCTTCGGCGGAGATCTATGGTTGTTACGTCTAGTAGAGAGGCTGAGGAGACGAAGATACTGTGGCCGGAGGCTTCGTTGTGTAGTGGGAGTGTGGTTATCACGGGAGGATCAGCTCTTGGAAGGACATAGGGAAGGTCCTTTATAGTTGGATGGGTTATTGCGCCGAGTTCCTTGGGTAACTTTGGTTCAGCGACAACAGGGGCATCAAGTCGGTCGGAAGCGTGAAGGAAGAGACTTGTTACTTTTCGGCCTGCGGGACTCACTGCTGTCCAACCTTCGGTGAAGAAGTGTGCGCGATCTCCACGGGCTACGGTGCAGTACATGTGTGGGGCGAAGTTGACTCGACTTTTCCGAGAGGTGGACAGGGAAACCACGGGGCTTGAACCAGCAGAACCGGATTCGCGGATCCATACGCCGGTGAGGAATTCATCTGGTGCAAGGGGGAAGTGTGTTGCTATTCCGTCTTTGGTACCGATTGTATAGGGGAGACCGGTGGGTGGGTGGACTGATATTCCGCATTTTCCTGTACGGTCGTTCCAGATGGTTATGCCGTGGGCGTAACCGGAGGGGTACTCTAGGGGCAGATGGTGAAAAAGACGAAAGTTGGTGTAATAAGGGATCATTATACTGAGAGAACCGGAGCTTAAGGGGCGGAAATGGTGGGTTTGACCTGGTGGGAAGAATATAGGACGATCCCATAGGGGGTGGATTACCTTCCTACCATCTACAATCTTGTCGTTTTCAGAAAGGAGATTGGACACACCAAAGGCTACACGCATTACTGTGAAAACAGACTTAAGCATGACGAGTTGTTCTAGGTCGATTCCATAGGCAGAACCAAAGTAGCAACCGGCTGTAGACCCAAGCCACTCGGATTCTGTACCATCGGCATACATGATTTTTAACCCACGAAGACCATGTTTTGACACGGCGTAGGAGATTCCAATGGTTTTCTCGTTTCGTACGGGTATTGTCATTGTAGAGCGGCCTGGCGTGTTGAATTTGAGATCGGAGATGTAGTCCACGAAGAAGATGGTTTCGAATGTGGCGGATAAGGTCTTGACTACGCCGTCGTCTTCGTGGCCTCGGATGGGCACGTGGAGAGGGTCTAGATCGAGATTATGTCGATCTGCTTTCATGATCAAGGGGATAGCTTGGATTCTAGCATGTAGGACATGCCAGAATGAGGAGCCCGCTACCATTTGTAACACCAAATTCTGCAACTCGGTAGGAAGTCTCTCCTCACACATCTTAAGTAACGACCCCAAGTCTGTATCCCCAGCCCACTGTCCAACCCCATGGAACCCCAAAAGATCCTGACTCGGATATCCTCTCGGCGGCGGAAACAAAGCCCGCGTGGCAATCGCAAAGCGCATCAGTCGGGCAAGTTGCCCTGGAACCACTGACTGGGCCGTCTCCCAACATTGTCGATGAGTTAGATAGACGGCGTGAGAAGGGAAACAACGACCACAGGTGGTGTGGGATTCTAAGGGGATGATGTTTTTGAAAATCACGTGACGACGATGGCCGGAGAGGGAAAGTTCCCCGTCGTTGCGCCGACGAGAATATAGGAGGGGTTGGTCGACTTTTTGGAATGTGTCGATGTCTCGACCGTCGAAGTATACTGGGTGTGTTAGTATTGAGATGGTATGAGGGAGAGGGTACTTACGGGCTACGAGGGCGGAACCGTATTCATGCCAGGTGTAATCTTCTAGTTCTAGACGGAAGCGTTGTTTCCGGACGACTTCACGTTGACACATGAAACAGGTCTGATCAACCTGGACAGATCTATGCTCATCAAATGGATCTGTGAATAGGGAGGGAACCCCCTTATGGAGGCGGCCCGGTGCGGTTGTTGTTGTGGACATTTCGTGGTACCCTCCAGAAGAAACGGAGACTTGACGATAAAGCGGACGTCAGGGTCCGAAGACGGATATATAATACAGAATACACTAGAACAGGGGTAAGCACGGTGACGTATGTAGTTGTAAGGATAGGGCAGGGTTCGGAGGGTCTAAGGAATCTTGAGACTTGACGAGAGAAGCTCAGTTATCTGATCTTCTGATTAGATAACTCTGGATAGATTCGTTGAACCGCGGAGAGTTTCCATGTGACGAGAATTTATACAAGTGCCCCTTCAAATGGCATGTATCACGTGGTCTCGCTTGATAGGGGAAGTTGGTCTATTACTACGTCGACGAGATAAGGAAATATCGTCTGACGGTGAAGAAGGACCTGAATTTCTTTTACTCTACGTATTATCGTGAATACTAGACCGATGCGAGAATCATACGTTCTTGTAGAGGAGACCCGAGAGGTGATGTCTGTGAGTCCACGTGAATTTTTAGAGGAGCTACTGGTTTTGACTAGAGAGCAACTGGTGGACTAATTGGGTAAGCGTGCTGAATACATGACACGGACAGGTAAGTGAATATAACAATGCAATCGTGTTTCTGTTTGATAGTCAAGATTTGTCTTTTGTTTATTTCTTAGTATAACCTATTCGTATCGATCCTATCAATATGCAGTTGAAATCCTCTATTCTTGCCGCCTTGGCCATGTCCGTTGCTGTGTTTGCCAACGAAGTGAGTTACACGACTACTTATAACCACCATCCAAGCTAACAAACCTCCAGCCCGAAGACAATCTCCCCGCCCTTCCCGCCAAGATAACCACAACCTTCCCCAAATCTGACTCAACACTCGGTCTTCGTCTCGTCAACGGACAATCTACTCTCGCCCGTGTCCAGCTCTCTAACCTATCTCCCGAGCCTCTTAACCTCGCCTTCATCGGTGCTCGTCTCGTCAAGTCGGATGACCCTGAAGAAATCATTCGGAATTATACATTGACCAAGACGGATGCCCTTGTGAAAGCCGGTGGTGAGGGTGTTGTGGATTATGAGTTTGAGGCTGACTTGATGCCACAGGAGGGGAGATTGAATATCTTTGCGGCGGTCACGGATCAGACTGGGATGGTTTTCCAGGTCGTTGCTTTTAATGGGACGGCTAGCGTTGTGGATCCTGCTTTGTCGTTTTTCGACCCT
The DNA here is from genome assembly GCA_025685495.1 of Huntiella abstrusa. Taxonomy (NCBI): domain Eukaryota; kingdom Fungi; phylum Ascomycota; class Sordariomycetes; order Microascales; family Ceratocystidaceae; genus Huntiella; species Huntiella abstrusa. The sequence continues at coordinate 64,747 of JAJNMT010000285.1, read as the reverse complement.
CAGATGTATGTTTTGATTCATTCGTTTTGTTTGCCGGATACTAACATGTACATATAGCCTCTTTCTCTATGGCGTCCTCGGTGCTTGTTTCTACGGTCTAGGCTCCTTCATCTACCACACCTGGATCCAGGCACTTCTCCCCGCTCCGGCTCCTAAGCCTAGAGCTCCGAAGAAGGTTCCTGTGGTTGTTGAACCTACCTCTGGTGATGAAAGCGGTGTGACTTCGGCCATTGATGAGAGTTGGATTCCTGATATTCACAAGACTAAGCCGAGAGCTCCTCGTGGTAAGGGGAAAGGAAAGAAGTCGGAGTAGAGATTAGGTGAATAAAGCGATTGTATTTATAGATTGTTTTCAGATCTGAGTTTGTTGACTTGGGCTTCTAGCTTGGATGCTTCTTCTACTTGGTGTTAGGGCTGTAGAGATGGTAAAAGTGGTAGAACGTACCGGTTCGTTGTTGGCGAATCTCATCTTGCTCTAGTTTTGTCCAACCAAGGTATAAAACTTGGTATGTGAACATGGCCATGAAGAGAACCTTGATGATTGGTCGGCCAAAGGTTTTATAAAACTCGGTCTATATACATACGTCAGTACATGTCCTTCTTTACTACTCATGAATCACAAACATGGCTTGGCGCCGGTGGCTCGGTAGAATACCGACGAACCGACCCTCTCGGGACCCTCAGTAATCTAGTAAACGGGCGATATAAAGACATTGTCGACGTTAATTCATCTTCATGTTAGTCAATACAACTCTCTCTCACTATTCACTCACGTTTTCGTATACATGCTTTAACCCTAGGTCCACTTTATAACCCAGGTCTAAGAACTTCCAGAAGAACAGCTTAGACCTTCTAATACGAGGATTTACAGGGCTTGTTACAGGGTGTTTCACGTGAACACGTGACGGCGTTATGACATGGCTTTGAAGTTGACACGATGTTTGTGTAGAGAGAGAGATTTGATATAACCATTGGGAACAGGTTCTCTGTAATATACTTACTTCACATTCGTTTTTTTCCAAGAAATTATATACTATATCCGTCACAATGGTTTCTAAGCCTCTTGTAAGTTATCTGCTCGGACTATGTAAAGAGATAGCTAACAACCATAGAAACATAACCAAACCCTCCAACAACGCCAGAGAAATGCGGCTTTCGCTAAAAAGCAGGAAGAACGCATGGGCAAGTCTGCTACTGAGCAGGTCACTGTAGCTAAGGCTAAGAAGCTTTCTCAATGGCAAGAGGAGAGAAAGGTTTCTCCGTGGCTGTTAGGTATGTTTTAGACGAAGTCAAGTACACATGTCCATAGAAACTAACAAAGCACCATGACCAGCCCTCCTAATCGTCTCCATCTTCGGCGGTCTCATAGCACAAATCCTGACCAAGGCATTTTAACAAACTCCAACTTCATTATATCTAGCGTCTCATTCTCCCAATAAATTACAATCCCAAACCAACCTTACCCGCGCCTTTTCTACTCATGCCCTTTTCAAATTGACTTTCTAAATCACGCGTGATCTTGCCGACTGTTCGTTTCTCCTCGGCTACGTCACCACCGGCGGGGACGGGAGCTGAGGCGCCACCGCCGAGGAGACGCATGAATTTGCTTTGGCGGGCGGATCCTCCGGATAAGGCGTTGACGTGCCAGTTGGCGGGGGCGGTGGATGGTGGTTGTGATTCGGTGGTCTTTTCTGTGTCCTTCTTTTCCTTCTTGCTCTTCTTTGACGATTTCTCCTTCTTCGCTGGCTTTTCCTTTTTCTCCTCATCCTTCTTCTCCGGTTTCTTGCCAGCCTTCTCGGCCTTCTCAGCCTCCAACTTGGCCTTCTTCAGCTCCTTACTCTTCTTAATAGCAGCCTCCTTGAACTTCTGCTTCCGTTCCTTCTTATTCTCTTCTCTCTCTCTAGCCTTCTTTCTCTCCTTTCTCGCCCGGTTACTTTCTCTCCTCTTAACCTTCTCCTTCAAAGCCGCCATCTTCTTCTCCAACTTCTCCGCTCTAGCCACAAGTTTCAACCGCCGTCTTTCCGCCTTCTCCAGGGCTTTCGCCTTTTCTTCCTCGCCTAGTTCGCCCTTGAGGGCTTTAGAGTTGTGGATATCCTTGGCTCGGCGACGCTCGATTTTGGCGGCTTTGCGGGCGGCTCGACGCTCAATGCGGGCTTTGGCACGGCGGGCTTTGTCCATTTCGGCGCGGGTACGACGTTCTTTTACACGGGGAGGTCTTTCGGTTGATGCGGGGGTGGCGGAGGTGGTGGTGGTAGGAGTACTCGTGGTTCCAGCTCTTTCCGCAGCTCTCTTTGCGCGCTCGGCGGCGCGGCGGGCTTTCCGCTCTATAAAACGAAAAAAAAAAAGTTAGATAATGTTTCACTAATAACTTGTATACTTCCAAAAACTACCACTTACCATCCACAAAACCGTCGTTAGCCTTGGTGTCAGTCATTGTTTCTATACGTTTGTATATATGTATCTTCCTTCCCAATACAAACCCATCTTTCATAGCTCAATCGCAAAATCGCAAAACACTCTCGCCAAAAAATTATAGGATTCTGCCAGGCGGTGACTTTGATAACGATAAGAATTCTCGAGTCTCCTTAACCCTTACGTTGTGAAACGTAAATCGTCCAATCTACGGGATAAACTAACTCCTCATAGACCTTGTCATTGAACATAAGCTTTGACAAGATTCTTTAGTAAGTCGGAGGAATGTTCACCGGTGCTTACGGATCGACGATTTGCCCGTCGGCAGAAGTGATAAGCGGAGGCTGTGAGAGTTTCTCAAACATTTGAGAGGAGCCTGTTGCGGGCGTAAATAGTTGTTACGAAGAAGGGGTGTTAAGCATATCATGCTGATGATAGGTCGGTTTACTTGGGCAGTACTGTACATAGATTCGATTATCGTGTTAATGTGCCTCGGTTGCAATTTCAGGCGAGTGGGCTGTGTTATATGGAACGTATATTGAAGACCATTCACCGGTGGAGGAGGTTCTTACATCTGTGTACATACGTACACACGGAACTAGATCCTATTAGTTTAAAGTTGGGTCCACCTTAATAGGCGCGGCAATGGATTTCTAAAGTTCATTGAAGGATTATTCGAGATTTATACGAGGAACTCACGATCCATGCTTCGGAATCTGCCTTACCGTTTGTTGACCCAAGCAAGTACTGACAGGTATACATACGGTCGATATATGTTGCGTGCAAATAATAATGATGAACTACCAACGACATTACAAGCCTCGGCTGTTTGAGACTTCATCATATACGTTCTAGAACTGTTTATCCCAAAAGTAACTCCGTGCTCCAAGCGCTTCCATCATCAACATCTGCATGCGCGGAATTTCCAAGATCCCGGAAGCCCGATTCAGGAACCTGATGGGTGTTTGACAACCCGTTGCCAGCCCGAACCCCAGTCTGTTTGTTGAGTGGTTTTGACAACCCCCGAACCGATCTTGTTGAAGATGCGGAATGCCGCGAGGAGAGCGTTTCTGGGCGTGTTCAGACGCTTATAGTTAGGTGGTAGGCACCAAGGATTATAGGATGAGAACTGACGGACAGGTTGGTTTGAATAGGTGCACGAGCCCACTTTCCGGACTCTAAGCCCCCCCAACAGATGACAGGCGAAACGGGGGCGTGAGAGAGAGGACTTTTTCATTGGTTTTTTCTTTGTATCATTGGATGGGGCGTATTGGTTTGCATTGGTTCGGTCGTGGTTTGGAGAGAGATATACATAGAAGATGCTCTGTTGACATGTCGTGTATAGAACTCAGGCGAGTTTATGCCTACTCGTACGGATCGGATGTAGACCCGGGTGTTTACACAATGCCATTGCTTGCCGCTGTCACCACTAACATTGTTCCAGACAATAACCATGTTGCCTAGAGTGGCAATGCGTTCTTCCATGCAGCTATCCATAGCTATGTATGTTAGAACTCACGCAAGTACATACTTATGTACCTACCTTTGTCTTGGTAGCTCTAGCATTGTGACGTTTGTTGATCATCCTTTGGATCCACCCCCACCACCCGGAAGCCCTAGTTGACTGCCTATTTCGTTCACTAACACCCCAACATGACATGACACCCGTCATATCGCTATAAACTAGTTTACAGAAAAGTATGTGCTTGCGTGCTTCCTTCCCATAGTCGGCCAACGGCGTTGACATGCTCGCAAATGGTAATCCGAAACGATCAGAGGGAGCCTAACAAGGCCACTGCATCGCCGACCCACCGCCGTGGACCCAAAACCAGAGTAATCTTGGCATCGCCCGGGAGCTGACAGTCTCTTTACACACTTCCCTGTGGTTATCTGCCGCACAGGTGATGCTAGCCGCGGCAAATACACCCATTAGTATCCTTGATATTAGCTGGAGAAGAAGGATAAGTCCTTGCTTGTCGGGTCTGTACTACCGTCGGGATTCCACGTGCGGTGCTTGACTTTGCCGAGTTTATTGAATTTATGGAGTGGCGTGAAACTAGTCAGGGAGGAGGCTTGATTTCCTGTCAAGATGGTTGAATGCCAGGCACCAGTTTAAGCTTTTTTGATATGTTATTTTGGGATTCATGGTGGGTTCAAGGGGCCATGATATTTACATCTTTTCCATTCACATTATTGGCTTCATTGAATACCTTCATTTATAAAGACAGGACTATATCCACAATCATAGACCAAGATGGCTACCAGACAGACCAGACCACGCATTACTCTTCCAACAATCAAGAATACAATCTTCAAACAGACTCTTCCAAGACTTCATCCAACAAGACTAATCATGTCATCACCTACCGCATCTACCTCTTCAAACAAACCCAAACGGGCCTTGAAATCCGACGACTGGAACTCCGTAACCGAGCCCGAAGAACGTCGTCGAATTCAAAACCGTCTCGCCCAAAGGAAATTCCGTAAGTTCCTTCCTTCGTCATCATCTTCCATGTCATGTGACAAGCGTACCTAACACAACCTAGGCGAGAAAACCCGCACCAATAAGGAAAAGGCTGAACGTGATGAACTCAACCGAGCCAATGCCGCCGCTTCATATCACATTCCTACGCCGAATGATTTGCCCCCTGAGGCTGAATTGTCAGGTTTACCGTGGGGTGGAATTTCAATGGCACATGTTGTATCTAGAGGACATTCGGCTTCTTCTGGTACGGCGCATAGGGCTACGGGGAGTGGGGATTTGGATTCTCAGAGACAGATGCAGATGGCGCAACAACAAATGCAACAACAGATGCAACAGCAGGTACAAACTGGGACTTTGTCAGCAGCGGATTATAACACCTTTATAAGTTCAGGAATGTATGATGGACCATCTGGCTTCGAAGGCTATTCATTCGGGAATCAAGGACAAGGAACCAGTGGACGATGATTCGCATCTTTCTTTCATACGCGTTGTTTTTTCTTTTCCTTGATACCAATAGAGTTTTCCATCTTTAATATACAATATCATACAATACTATCTTACAATCTTGACTCTTTAACCCTCTCTCATAGCCTTTCTCTCAGCAATTCTCTTCTTGAACCTCGTCATGACCTTTCTTCTCTCACCACCATCAACCTTCTGACCTCTCCGATCCTCCCACATCCGATCCTCAACACTAACAACCGCCACCGCTCTCTCCATAGGCAACGCATACGGTCCAGAAATTGTAGCTGCCCCTCGTACAACGTAGCCGTTTACATTCTTCTTTTCCTCCTCTACCGCGTCATCTACCGTCTTCTCAAATGGGATGTTGATGACCTTCTTTACATCTGTAGCCAAATCATGTTGTACCACAAGCTTTGCCTTTCCATCCGTGACATAAGCAAAGTCTCCACCAGGTCCAAATAGTCCATTCCGGTACTTCTCAATCCATCTAAGAAGATACTTCCTCGATCTCGCAGGCTCAACACCCAATTCCCTCATCTGCTCCGAGGAAAGCGAAAACAACGCCTCCCACGAAGGAATCTTGTCAGCATATTGATGAAGGTCCCGACCAATTACCCGTAGGAACGTCTCGACATCGGGGATGAACGGGATTGGCGCGGGCGTTGGTCTGGGAATATGCGATTTTGACGAGGAGAGATACCGGGGCGTGACGACGGGGATACGTGTGGTTATCGGCGTGGCGAGACGGAGGGGGGCCACGAGGCCGGGGAGGCGCCGGGGGAGAAAGATTGACATGGCTATTGGACGGGTGACCATGGTTAGTATCTTGTTAAATGCATGAATCAATGATGTACTTACTTTAGGTCCGAGAACAAACACCTCGAATGATAAAAACGCCAATTCGTCGTCGTCCTCTTCTCCCTCGTCGTACAAGCTACAGCCATGAACCTCTTGTAAATTCACCGACCCACTTTTAAAAAACAAAAGTCACGTGGAATATATTAGGGGTAGGGTAAACTCATCAATGTAACACAACTATATATTGTATTCAAATTCAAACCAATGCAAAGACTATACAACTATATAACTAACAAACATCATCCCTACTATCGTGAAAACACTTCCAATCCCAACACCAAGTCTACCGACTCCAGAAGCTTGGTGAAGAGCACCGGGGAAGTTACAAGCTAGCGTCTTACTACTATTCTTCTGCGCGTACGAACTATCGTACTGCTGCGTTCCTCTCAACGGACAGTCGAAACCAAGAGCTGCCGGACAACTCTGTACAATATCATAGCACAAGTCATCACACGGGAGAATCTCCCTGTATGGCCCAGGTTGTACCTGGTCGTTAATATCTGCATTACGAGAGTACAGATACGCTGGGGCATGTGTATGTTGACTAAGCTCCTCAATGACGTCACCAGGAAGCATAGTGCCGTTAGGGAAGGTGGTATTGGCATTGCGGACGTGTCCGTCTGAGGCAGCATTGTCGTAGTCTTCACAGCGGGGAATAACCACCGAGCAAAGCCATTGTTTGTACGCTTTGCCACAGTCATCGCAGTTTCGAGCTAAAGAATACATGCCAGCAGGTGAAGCATCACAGGCTGTCTGGGCCAATGCCTTTTCAAAAATGGCATACTTCTTAGCTGCATAGTCGTCGTAGAAGTTGGCCAAGTCGACAATATTAGGGAACGTATTTTCATTGGATGGCACCGCATATTCAGTGTCGTTGCAAAAGCTCAACGATGTGATGATGCGACATGTAGTCCCTTCTTTAGTAGTAAATGCCGTAGCAGCATAGACGACACCTCCACCGCCGGCCGTGGCGTTACTAACGGCTCGTCGGCGTGAGCTGGCCTCAACCTCGGTGAATTCCTGTGTATCATTACCGACAATTTCGGAAACCAAAACAGGAATAGCTTCGTAACTCGTCTTGCTGCTGAGTCCTTGGATGTAAAACTGTTCCTTGGGAAGTCCACCACTGCGAGTTGTCATGGTGATGTTGACAGTGTTGGTGTCCTCGCCATTCTTTATCGATGCAACTGAAGCATAGTTTTGTAAACCACAGTAGGAATACCGAACACCATCAAGGGCGCTATCTTCAGTCTTTGCTGCATAAAAAGCATATGGGGGTGTTGAGTTCAAAATCTGGCCAATGAGTTCTGTATCTTGTGAATCACTCGTCAAATTTCCCGTCATCAAAATAGCAGCTGCAGCATCTGAGTCTACCCAAAACAGTCGTTGCTCAGTAGCCACATAACTATGGTAGTACTCATCCGTCGATGCTGCAACTTCAACTGTCCAGGAACCCGTGTGGTTTGTCAAATTTCCAGATGCAATACTGAAATATACCTCCGTGTCTGAACTAAGCTCATACATGACAGCACCTTGCGTAAATGGAACTGTCTCTGTACCGTTTGTGTTGTCGGGGCCAGGTGACGTATTCGAAGACGAGGTTGACACATACAGGGTCAACTGTGGTGGTGTAGAAGTGACGTTGCTGTTTTCCGCCGATGGCTGCACACAAGTGTTTGCAGTAATATACACCTTCTTCGAGTCTCTCTTTTGTTTGTGCGGTAATTCCTGTCCCCAGTATTCGTCGTCTTCCTCTTCTTCCAACGCTTTTAATTCCGGATCGTCGACAACATCTCGTTTGGCCGCTGCCGTACTCGTCGCAGTCGTAGTCGCAGAGCTAGTTGCCGTCGCAGTAGTCGTAGCCGTCACCTCAAACATGAGCGCCACCGTCGCGCTGGCCGCCAAAGTTAACCTCTGAGGGACATTATTTGGTAAAACCGTGCTTTCTCTCTTCTGCAAACCAGCGTCTTGTTCGGGGTCCAGCCCCAAGAACGACGGGTTGATATGGAAGTCTGAAAGAAGATCCGCATGTAATAAGGGGGCCGCTATGCGTGCCACTAACGAGTCTTCCGTGGTATCATCGGTCGGCGGTGGTGGAGTGGCGTCGGCAGAAATTAGAGTCGGAGCGGCCAATAGGGAACACAGGGCTGAGCGAAGCAGGGAGAGCCTCCCGATGGGTGATTGCGGGAGCATTCTTGCGGACCTTTGAGGATTCGTTCCAAGTGAAATGCAAAATTATTGTTTGTCGAGAGAATGAATCGTGTAAATGATTGTTGGGAATTAATTAACAATTGAACCGAGAATTGGTCATCGCGGATATCCGGCACAGCCTTGTCGATAAGAACGAGTGAGAGCGACGAACAAGAGAGGTGGCAGTGACTCTCGTGTGCGCTTTTTGGATTGTCGACAAATAGATTAAATGTGAAAAGGGAAAAAGCCGATCAACAGCTGCGGCTGTGTATGTATACAACAATCTATACGAGCGAAGAAAATAGTTTAGATTTTTAAAGATAAGGAGAATTCCAATCGTCCGGTGTATTTGTTTAGAGCGATAAACACTCTTGCGCATCCGTTATATCCATGGACCGGATCAAGTTGCCGACTGTTTATGTATCATTCATAGTTATTCAAAACCAAAGACTCTCGCAATCGTCCGTCACTAGAAACAACATTTCAAACAAGGTCTGTGCCAGGATCTGCGCCATTCAAGCCCAACGTGGTGATGATTCTATCAATTCTACAGCAGCTTTAACCCTGGCACACTCTAACCCACATTATGTTGCCAAAAATAGTCACAACTTTGATGTGTATTGTTTTTTGTATTCACAACTACGTCCTCTACTGATCCTTTATTTTCTCATCCTCCGCCAGACTAGAAAGAAATATATATGCATGTCTTCCATGCGGGGTATCGCTATGTGACAGCCCAGTTGCAGCCACCATGTCTTATATGCATAGCTGCCCGGCAGCTTACCAACAACTTACTTGCCATTGGCAACAAGTGTCACAAAAGCCATAAGATGTCGTTAGGCTAATGTGTGATAAGCATGTCTTTTTCATTTAACCCTCGCATTTAGTCGTCCTTGGAAAGGTGCTCAGCAGCCTTGGAACGAAGGCCAGACGAAGCACTCTTGCGGAAGTGGGCAGCAAGCATGGGAGCCATGAAGGAGTTGAAGATGAGCTCAGCGCCACTGTGTAGATTTGTTAGAATACAGGTATATCTAAAAACCCAAAAGTCGAGATAAAACTTACCGGAAGATGGGAAGAGAGAGCCACAAAAGGAAAACAAACTTGAAGAGGAAGTAGAAGGGGAACCAGTAGACGACCTGGACGAAGCTCTCAAGGACACTAAGTTGTCGTGTTAGTTAGTGGAACATTGTGACACGTGCTCGCAGTCCGGATTGGACAGATCAAGGTAAATCTTACGTGAACGACGAGAAAACAACCCAGTACTACAATGAAGAATACCAATTAGTGATAAGAACCAAGTAAATGATGTTTGTGAATCTTACAGTCAACCACTGGCGGTCATCCTCTCCAGAAGTAGTGAAGAGCGCATCAAGCGAGTAGTAGGTAGGCACGACAAAGCCGGCAAGGTTGGTGAGAAGCTGGCCACCAAGGTTGAAGAGAATGAGGAAAAGGTAGAGAGAAGCAGCACCGACGGCACCGTACGCCTTGGGGACACCGGTGGCCTTTTCAATGTTGAGAACGACGGGGTACTTGGCAAGCTACAGGACAGAATGTGAATGTCAGCGAGGATCTAATATGCAGCAGAGACAACAATCTCATGATGGAAGCTGGGCTCTTGGTTTAGACAAGAATTAGAAAACGACTACTACAGTGATAGGTGGTCGTCTTCCGGCTACATTGTTGAATCCAAGAATGAGCTAGTCTTCAAGATCTATCAAGGCCCAATTCCATCTATGACGATATCGTGAGAATGGAGGGGCAGCTAGAAGCACGAACCTCCTTGTCAACGGCAGCCAGTAAGGCAGTAACACGGTCCTGAGGAATAGACATTGTGTGAATTTGTATGGATGAACAAAGTTTTAAAAGATGAACAAAGGATGACGAAAAAGAGTAAGGAACCTGATATTTCAGATCGAGAAGCCCAAGATATATCAAGTAGAAGGAATAAGGAAAAGAAAAGACCACAACTGAAATCCTAACGGGTGAAGCTGATGGTCAGTGGGTTTTCTGCATGCTGACCAAGACCAACTATTTTTTGTGGTTGATAGCCGGCGGAATTCACAGGCCCATCCCAGCGTCTACTTTTGGGCGACTGTCGTTGCATGTTGGGCTCAAACAGAGCAACTTTAGTGGCTAGACGAGTCAAAAAGCGGGGGACCGAAGAGCCTGAACCGCCTATCAGTATCGCCTACCAGTATCGCCTCCGGATATCTCGTACACAAGCGAGAGGCCTTTGCTTGCTTTGCTTTGTCTGTAACCCTGAATCGTCACTGGGAATCAGGAGCCAGCAAAGATGGCTCAGTACCGGAATGGTCCCGATGGTCCCGGAGGCTGGGCCCTACGAATCGGATTACGGTACGTTATGATTCTTTTCATCGCAGTTGGGTTGTATGGAACTTGTTCAATTCGAGTTAGTTGGCGGGGTTTACAGGGGTTTAACGCCACTAGGGAAGCTTTATGCGCTGCCACTTGTGCCACTTTTTGCCAGCTTGCTCGGTAGAGTGTCTACGTAAAAGTGGGGGGTCGGCGCCGTCTTAGCCATTGAGAAGATGGAGTCGTATGCAATTCGTCGTAATCTTTTGGTTTAGCGGAAGACTGCTTATAAGTGATTGTCAGCTCCGGGCCTGGCCTGTTCTAAGGGATATATGGTCGATATATGCATCACGCAAGGAGGTGAACCGACTGGACAGGCTTAAGGATGTTCTCCTTGACTGGTTGTTGTATTTATGAGGCCTGTCATCCGGCAGACTCCTGAGTTGCAATCATCTCGGTCTCCTTGGTCCCGCTGCGTGCATTATGCAATCGCTAAATAGTGCCCGACTGCAGCTTAAATGGGTCTTGAAGTGAATCCTTTTTCAGCCTAATACCACTCAACTTCCTCTGACATCATCGTATGTGACAGGGTTAGGGTACACGAATGTTGAAGTGGGGCCGAAGCTTCCGGTTTTCTGCTAATGGTAATGCGCCCACCCGCCGGGACCTGCACGTCACCTTTGTTCACCCGTGTCCGTTCTAGCAAAGTCCCCACGGCGGTGTTTGCGTTCCAGTCGCACGTATGTTGTGTTTACTTTGCCAGGGACCAGATTTGCAACCTGTGTATTTTTGACGGTTAGTGACCAATTTGAGAGGACTATTAAGTTGCATAAAGCCGCAGTCTGTGACCAAATAAATAGATTCAATGAACCATAGACTAATTCATTGATATCAAGAAGCACTTGCAGTAATTCCATGTTAGTAAATAACAGCCAGTATAAACAATAACCTCGTTTCTTAATCCCCGAGGTCTCAACATCGGTCTTGATACAAACGTGTTTGCCGACGAGTCTTCAAACTGGTTCGCCATCATTCCAAACATATACTGCTATCTACACTTTTTCCAGACAAAAGACCGGTTTTGTATCCCTATATCCTTTCATCATGTGCCGCTCGTCGTCTTGGCCAGGAACAAGGCAAATCCCATTCATGCTCGAACCCAGCTCTGATAATTCATATGCAATGCATACTCTATACGCCGGCTTTTGCAGGGTTCCGTGCTGTGTTAGCTCCAGTAACTATGTCAAATGGCTTACGGTTAAGCAAGGGCTTATAGATCACATATGCGGCTAATGTTTGTGTTGCTTCGGATTGGTATTGTTGACGCCGAACCGTATTTAGTAGTCTATTTTGCCTACACGCTTGCTTATCGCACCGAATGATACGTTAGCTTGTTTACATATTTCGCCAAATCGAGCTTTGGAGTACCTGGACTTTTGTCAGTAAACTATTCCATTCCTACTGATGCGCTTGCTTGCATTTGGGAAACCATGACATAAATCCATCCATCCTGAGTGCGCTACACGGATACATGTCTCTTCCAAGTTGTAACTATTGAGGCATGAAAATCCGAATTCATACACTCTGGTAAAAACGATCTTTTGTAGCTTTATCTACTCCGATTTGTATGTCTAGAAACTTGGAGGTTCTTTGATGGTGCCTACCTTTTTCGTGTCTTGAATATTGACCTAACGGCAACTACTATACACATTACGCACAACTTTGCCTCCGTCATTTTTCTGTGATTTTTTTACGTCTCAATCGAGAAGGAAGTGAAAAGTGACTTGTGGCCCACTTTTATTTACCTTTATTCTGCCTCGTTACCGCACCAACTCTTTGTCTGCTCTCACTTTTTTGTTCTTCAATCCAAACAAACTAACAATCATCAAGAATTTTGGTTTGCTTCACCAGCAAAAGAGCTATACACCACGATTATCCGACATCTGGAAGATCGCTACTTTGCTCTTCTTTCCGAAGCGAACCACAAAGCGTTGTCGTTACTAAACATTTTTATAACAGCCTCGCGTCGCATCCGTAAGTCTCGGTATTTTCATCTTTCTTGTTGTCTTCAACACGGCCTCCCATTCGTCCATTGTCTGTGCCTTTCCATACCCGATATTCAAAACTGAGAAGCCTGGCAAAGTCCGTCATTACTGTTGCAGCTTCGTACATATGTACATACATATATACATATAGCAACAGCCCCTCGTAGCCTTAGATCTACCAGTACTCGTTTCTGGCCTGGCTCTGGCTTTGGCTTTCTTTGGTCTCCGACACCTAGTGGTCTTGTGGACTTGATGCAATCCCTGTCGCGAAGCTGTATATGTATGGACATACGTGCACTGGCCTTGCTCGTCTTTGCCCTGCAAGCGTTTTCGCGAATTGAACAAAACTCAAGCCACTTGCCTTGTTCTTTTCTTCGTCTTCTCCAACAACTGGTCTCGTTTTCCTTCTGTTGTGCCTTGTCGTCTTGACTGTCCTTGTCTTGGTCTCGACTACTGAATTGTTTGGCCATCCACCCCTCACATCTCACAAGAACCCATTCATCAAGGCCCATACATTGCTGCTTCGCGGGCCATTGTTCTTTTACTATTTGTATCCTCTTGTACTGTTTGTTGTTCGACGCAACTGGTGGTGACGACTGAGCGGCGCAAGTGAAGTGCAACACCTGCAAAACCTAAATAGGTTGCTTTGTGTGCTTCCAGTCTGACATCGCGTAAGTGGTCTCGAAGCTGTTCACCACACAACAATCTTTGTCAACCTCAATTCGGCCTTTTCTACTGTTTTGTGCTATCCAACGCGGTGTCTGCGTGTTGCATGAGCATATACACTTTTACTTGGCTCGCCAATAGTCTGGTTCCATATTCTTTGTCGAGGCGCGGTTGTGCCCTTTATTTTTCCTTGATCATTCGTTTTTCCCAAATCGTGTGTTGTTTCTACTTGCACCTCAATATTCAATTGTGCTGCATACTGATAACCTGTGTTTGTTTACAGTTTGTTTGTGCGTCTTACAGCAAGTTCTTTGCTGCTCCTCTGGGCGGATCCGAGATATCGTACCGGCACATCGTTTGCCGACTACCGTGTTATCCGTCTGTCCTCTTCTTATAGTCTCAAATTCACGACCCGACCTTTACTATAACTGCCGTCAAAATGTCACAACAACAACAGCAGCAACAACAGGCCGATCAAGGCATGGCCCACATGAACTCGATGAACATGAACGTCGCTTGGCAGAACGTCCCCATGTCTCAACATATGGTCAACCAGCACCACTCTGCCCACCACAGTCCCGAACCAGATATGTCGGGAGACGCTGCCCACCTTATGAGTATGGGAATGCCAGATCAAATGCAGCAACACATGTATGCCGTCCAACACCCTCTACCAGGTCACCAGCTGCGTCCCCAACACACTGTCCCTCATCACCAAGGACCACCAATGCATCACCATCAACAGGGTATGCATCCTCAACAACACATGCACCACAACCAGCACCAAGCTATGATGCAGCAGCAAGCCAACTTGATGGATGTGTCTGTGTCTAGCGTCAGCACTGCGGGCAACGTCTCGTTCAATATGGGCGACGAAGACTCCCGCAACGATAACGCCAACCATGTGAGTAACCATAGCCATTGGTCACAGTACATGACATATCATTGGCGGGACATGATAACTAACCGCGCCGACAGGAAATGCGCAACCTCTTGAACGAAAACCGCCACCGCTCTTTGGACGACATTGCCAGAGAGCTCCACCAGAACGATCGCGGCCCCAACAGTGAGCGTCTTCGCCAGGTCTTTGCCATGCTTTGGTAAGCGCGAAGTCTTCAGTTGTAGATCAGGGACGATATACAAAGTACTAACACCAACCAGGCTCGATCGTTTATGTGAGCGTAGCCGTAGCTCTGTCCCGAGAGGTCGTGTATACGCATCCTATGCCAGTCGGTGCGCCAACGAAGTTGTCACCGTGTTGAACCCCGCTAGCTTTGGAAAGCTGGTGCGCATTTTATACCCTGGGTTACGAACCCGCCGTCTCGGTGTACGTGGTGAATCGAAGTACCACTACGTTAATTTCGCACTCAAGGAAGACTCTGAGCAGCCCGGTAACGACGCGAACACAAATGGCATTTTAAAGCCTCTTGCGCCGCCTAGAGTCACAGAGACCAAGCGAGAAGGGTCCGCTGCGCCATCGGTTGCATCCAACGCGACCGCTCCACATGCGGGAACTCGTCAAAATTCAACAACACGTGGTACCCCACCAGCACCCACTCGGCCAGTAGAACGGAGACAGCAAAAGTTGGAGCATAGAAGCCGGTCTGGGCGCATTGTCTTTGAGCCTGGTCAGGATATGCGGTATGTTTCCGACAGTGCGGTTCAGGCTAACAAAGTTGAGATGCCCTATTCGAGAAACTTCCCCAAGTTCGGTACCGTTTCAGCAGATGTCATGTCTCTCCCAGATATGGCGCCTTACCTGCCAGCAGAGTTTGACGCAGACGCACAGAGTACTTTAGTGGCGCTTTACCGGACGCATTGCAGCACAATCATTGAATGTGTGCGGTTCTGCAGAGAAAAGTCGTTTTGGCACCAGCTTTCATCTTTCCAAGGTACTTTGACTGTGCCAGTACAACGGCTGTTATTTCACCCCAAGATGGCTGGTTGGATCGAAAAGTGCGATACTTTACTGTACCAACGCCTTGTACAGCTTCTCGGTTTTCTTTTGCTGCAGGTGCTCCCAAAACCAGTGGTTGAATGCTTGTCCAACATTGCTGGGAACTTGATCCCGTTTTTGCGCAAGTCCTTTTCCAGTTTCCCAGAGCACTCAGTGGCGGCTAAAATTGGTCCAGCGTCTATTTTTTCAAGTTTGGCCAGACAAGCGCTTCGTGTCAATGTTACTGCGCATGCAGCGGCTAACATGTTGTCGGTGGCGGAAAACCGTGACGTCATGTACAGTGATTTGATCCAGTCAGTGGAAGTCGGGCGTATTGCTGAATTGTTACCGGAGGCTGGGGTTGATGACTTTATCCGTGTCTGCCAGACCAAGGTTCGGAAGACAATTAGCCCAGCCAACGTTGACGCGGAGCTTGATAAGGGATCAGTATTTGGAATGCTTTCAAATGAGCCATTGCCAGAAACCTCAGCACCACTCGACTTGTGGACTCAGTTCCTTCAAGGGTTACCACAGGATTTCCCCAATGCTTCAGCACAAGATCTTGTGACGTACACATCGGCCATCACGTCATCTCTTACTCGCGACATTACTCTTTCTCAGGGGTCCAGTTTCGGAACTTGGTGGGTGTGCAAATGCTGGATTGACGAGTATGTTATGTTCCTAGCGTCAACTGGTGGTTTCATGGACCGATATAACGAGTCGGAGTCGGGAAATGTGGTAGCTCCTGCCATTGAGCAGGAGGTTTCTTCTCAAACTACTGTTGTGGATCAGAGAGTTAAGGCACCAGCTGTTGTTGATGCGCCACCAACGGGAAAGTTGGCACCAGCCAGTGCGTTGGACAGAACCAAATACCCAAGTCCGTTACCACCTCAAGTCACGGCCGAAGCAACGGGTGGTGATGATAGTGGTATCGGTATCAGAACGCCCGAAGAAGAGTATCGCTATGAGTTTGATCAGGGCGAACAGGCCGAGATGGGAGCTCCTCAGACGCAGTAACCTCGGGGTAATATTCTGGTTTATGGTCTGATTGTTGAATACTTGTGCATCAGACGATTGTGGGTTCCCGGGGTATGCATGGTTTCTCAGCCAGGGTTGGTATGTTTTATCGTCTTTTTTGTTTTCGTTTCCTTGTTTGGTTCATGTATTCTTTTTGATATCTTGATTGTTTGGCAATGATAGTGCCAAGATAGAGTCTGGAGAAGTTCCTTCGGGCGGGTGGTCATTGTTTTGGCGTTTACATTTTGGTTTTTGTTTGGCTTTGATGTTTGTATTGTTCTCGGCTTGTTGAATTACAGCGGTCCCCGTTCCCCCGGGTTTATGTCGCAATGACATGAGATGGGCATTTGGGTGACAAAGAGAAAGTCATGAATCCGTCCAGAAATGGCGCTATTTGTAATGAATAAAAAGGTGAAGTTTTCTGGCATTTCAATTGATATAATGTGATGTTTGTGCACCTTCCAATGTCGTCATTTGCGGCTCCGTTTTCGGCAGGGGCCTGTCAGGTACGGAAGGAGTCAGTCGCAATGATGCCGGGCGTGTTCACGGGCAGGGGTTTTAGGAATTGTAGGATTTTTTTTAGTTATCGGGGAAGTATGAGTGGCTTGGAATGACGAGTCAGAGAGTCATTAAAGGCGATACAAGAAGGAGTCATAAGGGTTTGTGGCGGAATGGTTCGAAACTAATATATGGACGGGATTTTTCTCTAGTTCAATGTAGCTTTGGAAATTGAGTTCTCTTTTTTTTTTCTTTTCTTTTTAGTTAGGAAGGTATAGATTGATTGACGATTAGACGAAAATGGCGGCGCAATTAAATAATCAGGGCGACAAAGAGTGGGTTGTACAGAAGTTTGGAGGGACTTCAGTGGGCAAGTTCCCGGATAAGGTGAGTTTGAAAGTCTGGTTCTGGTTATGGAGGGTTACCGGGAGAATTTGAGCTGACGAGTTTTGAATTTTTTTTGGTAGATTGCCAAGGATATTGTCCGGTATGTATTGGATTGTACTGCGCAGTTGAGGAGTTGGAGTGTTAACAGTTTCTAGTGAATATCTCTCCCGGAATAAGGTCATTGTTGTCTGCTCTGCGCGGTCGACTGGGAAGAAGGCAGAGGGAACTACTAGCCGGTATGTCTACATGATTTCCTTCTCTATATATCCTCGCTAACAGTTCTGTCTCTCTCTAGTCTCCTCGTCATATTCTCTAAACTCCGCTCTCTTACTTCATCGCATCACCCGGAGACGCACCGCGAATCTCTCCTCTCCGAAGCAGTTGCGCTCGTTTCCGCAATCTGCACCGACCATATCAAAGCCGCGCAGACATTCATTAAGGACCCTACACTTGTCTCTCAACTCTCGGCAGAAGTCACCCAAGAATGCGACGACTTGAGCGCTTACCTTGCCGCTGCTAAGAGGTTTAACCTGGAGATCAACGCTCGCGCAAAGGATAGAGTTGTTTCGTTTGGCGAGAAACTTAGCTGTCGGTTTATGGCGGCGTTGCTACGTGATGTGGGTGTTGATGCGCGCTATGTTGATCTGGCGGATCGCTTGCATTTTGATATTGATGCGCGGTTAGACGCCGAGTTTTATGCTACGGCGGCGAATGCCTTCCGGGAGGCGGTAGCTGAATGTGGTGATGCTGTGCCGGTTGTTACGGGGTTCTTTGGAAATGTCCCGGGCTCGCTTATTGATGGTGATGTTGGAAGAGGATACACGGATCTTTGCGCTGCGCTTTGCGCTGTTGGTGTCAAGGCTGCGGAACTGCAGATTTGGAAGGAGGTGGATGGTATCTTTACGGCGGATCCTTCAAAGGTGCCTACTGCGCGCATGTTGAACAGCATTACACCTTCTGAGGCGGCTGAGTTGACTTTCTATGGTAGTGAGGTCATTCACCATTTGACTATGGACCAGGTCATCAACGCTACCCCTGCCATCCCGATTCGTATCAAGAATGTCAAGAACCCTGGCGGCTCTGGAACCATTGTTGTCCCTGATGGGGCGGTCGGCCGGACGGTTACTGCGAAGGAGGGTGGTAGCCCGACCTCGGAAGATGGTGTGAAGCACCCTACGGCGGTGACCATTAAGGACTGCATCACGGTCATTAATGTGCATTCCAACAAGCGGGCTATTTCGCACGGTTTCTTCGCCAAGGTTTTCTCCATCTTGGATAAGTATAAGTTGTCGGTAGATCTGATTTCTACCTCCGAGGTACACGTTTCCATGGCCATTCACGCCGCTGGTATTGAAGATGGAATCTTCGAGAAGGCTACCGAGGCGCTTCAGAGAGACTGTGGAGAAGTTTCTGTGCTGAACAACATGGCTATTCTCTCGCTTATTGGCGCGGATATGAAGAATGCGATTGGTATTTCGGGCAAGATGTTCACTACGCTGGGTGAACACCACGTCAACATTGAGATGATTTCTCAGGGCGCTAGTGAGATTAACATCTCGTGTGTCATTGAGGCGAAGAATGCCACGAGGGCTATGAATGTTTTGCATACACATTTGTTTACGTTTTTGGATTAGAGACTAGATATGTACAGACACAGAGATATAGTCGTTTCGGCCGGTAGTAAAATAAGCTTGTTTTTGGATTTTTGACATGCATCTTGTTTTGGCGGGGTATACAGTGGACCCTAGCTTGTAACCCTGTGAGCTTCATGGTTTAGGAAACCTAAAAGGTACACCGAAACTTGAACTTTGATGATTTGTGGCATGTCTTGTGGTTGCTTCATCAAGTATAATTGTGTTTCTGGTTTTGTTTATTTCTGCTTTCTTTAATCATTGTTACGATAACCTGACCATACGACGACGGCCAATCACTCGGCATCCCTCGATATTCATCACATCTTCTCGGTACTTGCGACACTCGACACTCATAATGTACTCCAAACACCCACAACGTCTAGGAAACCCCCATTTGGGCCCGGGCATGAACCCCATAACCCCGCCATCATTCCTCCACGCCATGGCCGCAATCGATATGACCAACGACCATCCTGTTCTTCCCCCGGCCATCCTCACGCGGATTCTTTCCTACGCTTCTATTCCGACACTCATGCGCTGTGCGCGTGTATCCCGACGACTTCGCGACCTCGTTTATACTGATTCAAGATGGGTGGAGAGACTAGAGAGTCTTGGGGTATGGGATGAGCAGGCGGCAAGGAGACACTATGAAGACGTTCAAAGACAGAAAAGGGAACGCGCGGAAATGGCGAGACGAGCGCAGATGCAGGCTGAGAAGGAAGGTAGACCGACCATGTTGTTTGATGCCGGGGTGGAAGAAGAGGCTGCGAGACGTTTAGCTGCGAAGCCGGTGTTGACTCCGACGCCGGTTTTGGGATTAGATGGGTTTCAAACTTTGGCGATTGGGTCGAATAACGGACGTGGAGAGGGAGACTCGGCTGAGGATATTCTGGGCGTGTTAACACGGGTGAAGAGTATTCGTGGACAAGCGAGGCAGGAATTCGGAAAGATATATGGCGCCTTGGCTCCGTTTTATAATGACCTTGTGAGATCAAAGAGTCACACTGACCCAGTCATTTTCAAGGTGTTTCGCGATCCAGAACGTCAGGCACGTATGCTTTCGAATTTGAAGACCTTTTCTAAATGCGACTGGTCGGAGGGGGCACTCGAAAGGGAACAGAGGGTTCTCGCCATGATGGGAATCTTTGAAAGTGCCGTTCTCCGAGAGTTTGAACAAGGCTATGAATTCTGGGATGTGGATGGACGTATGCGAAGATATGCACATGTCTTGCATCTGCTCAACGGTGGCACCGCCGGTATTACGTTGTTTGTTGAAAAGCATCCGCTCTTCAGCGATGCGCGCATCCTCCAGATGGATGCCATGCAATGTCTTAACCATGCGCCACAGGGCTGCGTGGAACTTGGGCCTGCTCATTCATTCTTTGAGATGTTACTTGGTACTTTGAACGAACAGGCAGACGTCATATCGCGGATATTCCCGGAGCCGAAGCCGGTGTTTTGGGCCTTGGTGGAGAAGGTACGCGATGACACCATTGCTGACTTTGTCACCCCGTTATTCGACGAGGCGCATGACCGGAGTATAGAGGCATATCTGAAGGCTGTCTCGGGCGTGTTCGAACAGTGTATTTTGTTCTTTCGCTCGTTGAGACCACCGGGGTATGTGTCCGTGGATAATCCTGACGATGATGCTATGAAAGCGCAGAATGCTGAGTTGCTTGAAAGGGCAAAGGGGCTTGCTGCGCAGCTTTTCGAACCGCATTTGTATACATATCTACAGGAAGAATTAGACTTCTTTGATGCCTATGCTGGCGAAAAGGTTGAAGCTTGGGAGAAGAAATTGTCGGAGCAGGAGGCTAGTGTTGAGTCTTTCCTCATGGGAAACTTTAATCGACAGGCTGATAAGAAGGACTTTATGAGTTCCTTTAAAAAGGTTGTTATGATGCCTGTTTCAGTTCTGCCCTCGTTTACATTTACTTCGTCGTCTACCACCACCACCACAGATACACCTGAGGCTACCGGCGCTGATGATGTAACGACTACAACAATCACAACAACTGGAGTTCCTGGCTCCATCGACGCCGATATCACCCCGACTACAGCTGCCCCTCCAAACGGCGGTCTTCACTCTCGTTCTGGCTCGCTAGCTAATCCTTCTCTTCCCGCCGTGGCACCTACCGATGAACTTGCTGCCAAGGCAACGCTTATGGCTACACGGTTACAAGGAATCAAGTCTCTCTTCTCCATGGAGATTGCATTGGACCTTATTGCCCATGCAAAAGTCTCCATCTCCCGTGCCGCCGTGTTTATTCCCCTATCAGGCCAACCAGGTGAAGAGGCCCGTGAGCAATGTGAAGCTATCTTTGCAGCACTGGTTAAACACCTAGGCGCACGACACATGAAAGATGGATTTGCCAAGGCTATTGTCCATCTAGCGGGGTATAACCCCCGGGAAACAACCGGCCACGAAGAAGGAACTGGAGTTGCCCCCTTGGTCATGTTCATCGAGTTAGTCAACGTCGGCGACTTAATCTCCCAGATGATTGACGTATTCTACGAGCAACAACTGGTTACACCCAAGATTGTAGATAAGAACGACTTCCTTGATCCTGCGGCAAAGGCAAAGAAGAACTTTGAAAAGCTCTTGGATGAGAACGTCGCTGCGGGTCTTAACAAGGGGATTGACGTTCTAATGGACGAAGTTGAATATCTCAACGCCACTACACAAGCACCTACAGATTATAACCCCATCCCCGAAGATGTCACCGTCACCGGCTCCCCAATGGGCCGAAACACCCCCGCCGACATCCGCAACGCCCATAAACGCGCAACAATGTCCGAAGGCTTCGACATCGGCCCTACCCAAACAGCCCTCCGCATCGTCGACCTCGTCTCAAAACACACCGCCATGCTGGTCGGAACAACCGATAAGTCCATGCTCGACGTATTCAACGGCGAAGTCGGTCTTCGTCTCTTCGCAGCCGTCTGTAAACATCTTAAACGTCAACGTATCTCGACGTCCGGTGCAGTCAAGTTGATTGCTGATATGAACGCGTATTGGGCGTATATAAGGACGTTGAAGAACCAGGATTTACAGGCTTATTTTGGCGCGTTGAGAGAACTTAGTCAGATTTATCTGATTGATGGGAAACATGCAAAGGAGATGGCCGCTGTTATCGCGGATAATAATCGGTTTGGAGGAATCTTTAGAGCTGAGGAGGTTTATGAGTATGCTCAAAGACGAGCTGATTGGTATCAAGTTAAAAAGGATGTTGAGAGGGCTATGTATGGACTGGAATGTACTTTGATGTAGGCTGATAGGCAGCTTAATAACGATAATAATGAATAATGACACAAATAGACAAGTTACTCTTCAACAAATTCCATTAGTCTAGTCTGATTCTAGGTTAATCTAGCCCTTCCGTCTATCCTCGTTCCACTGCTTAACCCTCTCACTTTCTGCCTGTGCCCGTGCTTGCTGCTTGATACTCTGTTCTTGTAACTCCCTCTCTCGCCCGGCCACCTGACTGGAAACCACGACACCGCCTTTTCTGTTCGCAACACTTCTCGACTCAAGGAACTCTTGCTCCTTAATCAACCCCTTATTCGGCACAGAATCCAGTCTAAACATCTTCAACAACTCCGCTCCCGTCTCTGTTTCAATCTCCGTTCCGTCTCTCGCAACCTTCAACTCCCGGTTATTATTCCACTTATTAACCATACCCTTTGTCTTTGAAAATGGTACCTTATCTGTCGATAACCACTCCAGCTGAAACGGCTTCCCGAGTACTTTCGGTTCCAGCCCCGGTAACATTCCCGTCGTGGTCGTCGTGTACCCTGTTGCCGTAGTGGTGGGGTCCTGTTGTCCTTGTGTTACCGCGCTGTGCGCAAGGGCCTCTTGCTCCTGGAGATCATCGACGTCATCGTCTTCATGTGCGACCTCCCAGAAGAGAGTACCACGGAGCGGGTCATTGATTATGCGACCTGGCGGAACGTTACGGATTTGCGGGAGTGTAACGAATTGCGGCATTCCGCTTTGTTGTATCGGAGCTCCGGCGGGCGGTGGGGGGGTCTCTTGAGTCGTAGAGGGTGGGGCGTCTTGTAAAGCAGATGTCATGCGGCCAAATCCAAAGTATTCACCGGATTTGTTGGCAGAAAAGAAGAGATAGACATTTTCTGCGTCCTGTTTCAGTCGTTAGTAAATATTCATAGTGTGTAACTTGGAGGGAAATTTACATACCTTGAATGCCTCATTCAGTGTCTCTTCGTTGTGTGCTTGTGTTGCCCACAAGCCAGTCCGAACACTGTATTCCAAATCTTCCACTGTAAGACTCTTGAGAACAAAATATCTGTCTTTGCATCCCTGCCGAGAGTTAATCGGCCCAACTGGCAAGTCATCTGGCCGTCCAATAACCACTGTGCCGGGCTGTAAAGGGAACCCTGACGGCGCATCACCACTAGACTTTGTAGGACCAGTAGAATCTGTTTCCACACGTCTCTGACGTGCGACCAAGGTTAAGCCGCCAAGCACGGATTCGTTAATCTTGTTGAATGCCTCTTCGCAGCTCTCTTGGTCGCGGAAGTTTGCAAAGCCACAGTTACTCTTGACAATCAAGAACACCGACTCTACCCCGGAAGTAAGTGTGCATATATGGTGGACGACGTCCATCAACTCAGTCTTACTTGGTAGATTTCCAATCCATAATGCGAACCCTGGTGATTGTTAGTTAGCTTGTGGACTGTAGACTTTATCAACCGAGGAGACTTACCGCTTTGTTTCGCCTTGCGCGGTGGTCCAACTACATAGCCCCATTTGGCTTCGACGGTAGAGGGAACAACTACATACTTTGTTAGTTTCACATCTGACATTGCAAGTGTTTGCACTATACTTACATCTGGATAGTCCTGGGATTCCTGCAATGAAAGAGTTTACCGGTCCCATCTCTGAACCTCTCATCGTATCAGGTTGCATCTGCCGCCCATCATAAAAAGCTCCCGGGTCATACACTTGTTGAGGTCCCCCGTAAGGTGGTCCTACTGGATGACCTTGAGATAATATGTGGGGCGGACCTGGCATCATCTGAGGCTCCTGGTATGCGTGAGGTCCTGGGGGGTACCCAAAATATCCAGGAGTAACAACCATTCCACCATACTGCACCGGCATGACATTTCCTGGCATTTGAGGATAGTACACTCCTGGGGGGTATTGTGCCGGGTAGAATCCGCCATGTCCCATATGGCCTGGTGGCGGACCGTAGTTAGGGTGATATGGACCCATGAAATGAGGGCCTGCCATCGGAGGGTACCCTTGTACTGGTCCTTCATACATGTAATGCATAGGCATTGGTGGCATAACACCAACCGGTACTCGTGGAACTGGCCCGGCCATGGGATAACTTCCGTCTTGTGCGAGACCCGGAACTGTCGTCATAGGTGCAGGGCTCACATGGGGTGCATTTGGGGTTCCGGGATACACAGGCGGCGGTGATAATGATTGTAGCTGTTCTCTCTCAGTCGCCGTATTTTCCGCTGGGGTGGCGTTCGGTTTCGGGGGCGTAGGGGTCCATGACGGAACTTTTGAATTTCCGTCCACGATTATCGCGCGTTTCGATTTCGGCATATCGTCAACACAATGTGAGATGCGCAGGTAGTTGTGAAGATGTTAAACACTGGGTATCGAACCAGTTATCAACGAATTCGTCTATAGTTAACAGTTGAGAATGTTATCGTTAAACTAGCACCAGGTTGGGCTTCGTTGACACTCCCGACTGGTCTGTTAGTTAGGCTCTTGTCGACAAGCCACAGAGCTCCTTCTCAAAGTCAACCGCTTTGATTGGGGTAACAAAATGCAGAACGATCAAACGATACGTTCCAAACTAGTCACAGTTTCTAACGCCTGCAGAACCAAAATAGCACAGTCGGCCAAGAGGATCCAGACGTTATCGTCGCAAAGGAGCCACGGACCGGCCAACTGCTGCGGTAACAAAGACAGAGAGTTGTTTGCTGGACGGTCTGGTTGAACCGAATAAACTTATGCTTCAACTATAGATGTGGGGGCCAAAGACAATATGCAAGGGGCGCTCCGGAGGATATATATCCTGCAAGGCGTAACGAAGTAATGGCGACAACGAGGGATGATTGGATGTAACTCTTGGAAGAATAACGCAAAGTAGTATCTGCTAGTAGAGTGTTAGATTCTCGCATACAAAAGCAACCTCGGATGCCCTGGCTCAAGGGAGTTCTCGACAACATAGACCAAGAAGCTCACAACTGGAGCATGTCTCGAACACGCCACAAGATTGGATTCCAGTTCCCGAAACTTGAGATTGAAACTGTTGGCTTGTCAAGAGAGACCTACTCTTTCAAGGCCAATGACTCGCGGGAATGGCTCTCAATTGCGGGCTTGTTCGTTGCAAAGCAGGCTCACCTTCACTGTATCTATTTTGACTTTGAGAAAATGGACAAATAGACATGTGAAATGGCATCCCCAAGACGGGGACTCCTTGCCTTTAAATCTTAATCTTCAAAAAGACCTAATTCGCAGTCTGGCCCTAAACTTCCACAGGATTGACACTAGTCTCGGCGCCCTAAAGCTAAGTATGAATTCGAAATACAACTTGGTAACTTTACCGTTTTGCACTTGACTATTCGGGACAGACTTTGGAGAGAACGTTGACTATGACTTCATGTCTTTGGTAAGTCTTCAACCCGATTTAGTCTGTGGGTATTCCGGATTCGCGCATGTCAGAAACACACCCTTGGTGGGCCGCTTGGCCGAGGCAGTCAAATTCGTAGCATGTACTCCCGTTATTTCTCTCCTTAAAAGCGCCAGAAGCTAACGGCTAGTACCGTTTACGACTTGAACGCATTTAACTGTACTCATTGGCGGCCTCTAGGCCCAATATTCTCTGATAACGGCTGATTCGCGAGGAATGAATGTGTACATATGCAGCTACATCTGTACGCCGGGTCACCACAATGGGTCGTTAAATTCAAGTGTATCTGCATAGGCGAGCCAGTGAAACAGCACTTCTAACATACCGCAATTAAGGTCATAAAGTAAAGAAAGTGTGAGCCACCAGAGTGGCTTTCGCATAGCTAAGGTCGCTTAGGCTACTGGAGTGACTGACTTGGTCCATATTGAAATTTGCAGCTTGACAGCCAATTAAGCTTCCGTAGGGATGGATCCCTCCCCAAGGGCTGGTAAGGCAAACCTTAGAAAATGTGACACTGGTCACTTTCTCTCAGATTATATGCATCTGCCTGGTAGCTGGCTATTGTTTTGGGTATATGTGGGATATCGTTCAGTTTGACAAACAAGTTCTTGTTTTTACCTTGAGGTAAACAGGGCGTAACATCGAGGTAAAGCTTACATACCGTACAGTGCTGCCAAAATAAACGGCAGATAATTTCCTAGCAAATCCTGATTGTAACGGAAATAGTGCCGAATTTTCAAGAGGTGACATTCCAATCACTAGTCAATTTTTGCTCATGATCCTTTGTGAAGAAATCTTGTTAGTCTTGTAAATACATACGTCATTGTTGCCACCGTGAATGTTTCAATTTGGGCAGTTACCCGATTAAGAATGTGGAGGTGTCATCGAGAAGTATCTGGGAACACTTTTGATCATAAACAAGTTGTTACTCATGTTTAGTCCTTTGGGTATCAAGAAGAGAATTTACAAATCCGGAATTTTCGTTGGCTTCGCTTATACTTTACCTTTTTGATGTCTAGTTTGATGATGGAAGTAGCACCCTATACCTCGGTGTGAGGGGTATCTTCCTGGTTCGTTTGTGTCGTTGAATCGGTGGAGAACCTTCCCGTCTTCGAGGATGAATCCGTTGTTCTAGATGGGCTCGACTATGCAAATCCTCGAGGCAAGGGATACTATTCAACGTCTAGACCACGGCCAATTAATGTCACAAGGGTATTTTCCTAGTGCAAGCGGGTATCCGAAAAAGGAATCAAACGGATGGATGGCGCTGCGGCAGCAAGTTCGAGACAACACAATGGGCTAGCCACTTCGGGAGGATTTACTCCAACTCAAGGTAGATTCCGTGTTGGATTGATGCTAACCGAATACAAAAGAAGAGTCAAAGTAAAAGCGATATGACGTAGAGCTGTGGCAAGCGTCTCCAAACAATAAGACTCGAATAGGCAAAATCTAGCAATGTGCTTGTATGCATGTACTGATGTAAGTACAAGGCTAACAAAGACCCGCGTCAAGCAACTTCGAATGGGTAGAAAGATCTTTAACAAGTTAGTCCTCAAGCAACGGACCGAATCTGGGGTCATATATCAGACTAGCAATTGACGGTACACAAGAAACCCCATGCCAATTCAGTAATTACACACTCTGCCGCGGATCTTGTACTTGCGATGCCGACAAGCAGACCGGGGAGTCAAGACTGCGGACACACCCCGGCTAAGCTGAAGAGGCCGCCGTGACAGTTGCGATTCATTTCAGCAGCAGGGTGACGGTGAAATCTGGGGCTTAGGATCCGGGAGCGTACCTGGTTTGTTGACTTCCCATGGACAGTATAGTCTAGAAGCTTTCGAGAATTGCTGTGGGTTGAGTTGTGCGTCAAAAAAGGGTGGTTGATAGGCCCTTGCCGATATCTCCTTGCATTGGAGTCGTATGGATAGACATGACACCGCTTATGCCGGGTCGCTGCAGCCTCTTAGGCAATGCAACGTCAAGCAGTGCTCACGATGCAACAAATTATAACCCGATAGAGGAGTATGGCAAAGGCCAATGTATAGTATGTAGTGATCGCATAAGCGGGATGGACGGCATCCAACACGGCTGTAATGGTGGTTACGCTTAATAAGTGGCACTGACGGGAGGCCAACCGAAGATCCAGATACGACACTCAAAAGACTGTCAACCAGTGTGTCCCATCCATTCCTGCGGTATCCAACCAAAATCAAAGACTCGGACATTCCAAGACCTTCAAAGTGGCAATATGATCAGATGTCCGTGCTCCACGTGTATCTTGCCTTCCACATATCCGAGTGTGGCTCTATCAGAGTTACAGGGCTGATGGGATGACCAGAACAGTCTGGAAATCATAAGCTACCAAAACTGTGGCAAGTAGAAGATGTCCGACAAGAGTACCTGACCAGGGGAGTGGCTGGCTGGTATGCCTAAAACGTAACCCTCTGAGCAATGCAGCGTCAAATCTAGTTTTCGTGTCCCACTTGGTCTATATTTCAGGTTAACAGGTCACCATTTAAGCTCAATAGCTAATGTCAAGATATGTATGTGGCTTCTGCTACATGGCTGATCCATCAGTATCTGCGAGTCTTGGTGATTTGAATGTTAGGCGGCTTACGCAGAGTGGGGGCGGGGACTCGAGAAGCTTGCCCCCTCTCTTTATCTGGCACCCTCGTTATGGGCCAGATCCCCAGGGATAAAGCTTGTTGCGAGGACACTTCTCCACAAGAAAGCCAACGTCACATCTCGAGTCATTGCGACATGTCCAGCGCCTTTGCAACACTGACCTCTGTTTTGTCTCATAGGTTACTGTGTATGATGCAATACTGTAGTATTCGACAGTGTATCAACTTTTACAAGGCTAATAGACGGGGTATTACTCGGTAAGAGTGGGTACGGAACATCGGCTAACCCGGTCAGTACTACTCGGAGCTCGCCAAGCACAGAGGCTTTCATTGTATAAGCGTAAATTGTACTGCTGTTGCACAATGAGAAGTGGAAATCTATACGTCTGCTTTAACACAATATCTACAACTAAACGTTGAGGAGGAGAGGTCCTTTGGCGGTGCTACAGGGTGGATCGTGCACAGAAGCGGAAGCATCGGACATGGTTCGTCGTTGTATTGCCAGGGCAAAGCTTGATAAAGCTTTGGGCACTACATGCTTGTTAATCACCATGCCTAAAATCACAACTCTTTGGGAAAGCATTCAAGAGCCTGATAATAGACTAATGCAAGTCGTCAAGTACGATCCCGACAGAGATCCACTGAGACAGATGCAATATTATGCATTGACCAGGTTCGCATATGTAGTGAGATGCCGTGGCTCAGAGTAAAACTTCAGCGGCCAAGACACGGGTTGAAAATGGCGTTCTGCAAGAACAGCCCGACTCGGTGTGATAGGTGGAGATGAATTCTTCACACATGGCGCTTTCTGCGGCATAAGATGAAAGATCTAATACTCATGTTTCGTCGGACATCGCGGGAAGGGCTGTGTACAATGGTACGAGGCCTATTTAATCGCCAATAGTCGTTGCCGAACTCGGGTCACCGCATAAAACAGCTGCATATGCATGTACCCAAAATGCGTCATGTCGATTCTTCGTGACAGGAATTACTATCTTGTCGTATGACTCTAGAAGTACTTTGGTCAGAGAATTCAATACTTGACTTGTGGGATTCACTTCGACAGGCCTACTACCCCTATATCTAGTCTTCAAGTGGCACCAACCTAATCGACAACAAAAACAAGTAAAGGCTGGTAACGTGACGCTTAACAAAGGGGTCGGAGATTTGTGTGTATCTGTCTTAACAACTTGTATGAGTATGTATATCAGCATAGATATCTCAGTATAGATATCTCGGTATGTAGCGCAAGTCCGGAAACCCGCGGCTACGAACTGGTGAGACACGTCAGCTGGGATCAACTGCTCGCCAGGTAGTACACGACATGACAGCGGTCTACTACCGACGGTGTTGTCGTGGAGAGTGAGACCATGGTACGGAGCCTTGTGAATCTACTGTTCCGAACAACGGACTCCCCGGAATCGGCTATTGAGGATTCATGTCACAGTGTACTGAGTTTCTGTAGGGGCATTGTGTAGTATGGATGTTGTAAGAATCAGTCGAGTTTCTGGGTAGCCCTGGTTCCGCCGTAACACACGTGACTCCTGGAAGGACTTTCAACTGGTTTGTTTGTGTTTGTTTGTAGTCGCTTGTATATAACTCGGGGTATAAGTACACGTGTTTGCCTTTCCTAACATACATTCTTATGTAGTATCTTAACATTAGTTGAAAGAATAGAAACAACGTGAATCACATGGAAGCCGCAATACATGGTACATATGTACGTACCTCTGGTCACATCGGTAAATACCTAGAACCCTGATTGTCCGTATCTACGTACATATGTATGTGAAAGAGAGACTATGTCTGAGACAAGGTGATGACTTGGTAGCTGTGTAAATGTGTAGTTTTCAACAAAAGTTGACCACTTTCAGTAATCTCTTGCGAGCCTTGAACAAACTTTAAAAATGTCGCCATACGAACGATTGAAGTCGCTTATTTCTTGATATGTATGCATGTTTACATATGTACATATGTCTAGCCTTCAAACTCGTGGTTTGTAAACGACAAAATCTTTCAGAAAGGGAAATTATGCCTCTTTTGGAAAGAGTAGCCTTGGACATAACAGGTCTTGGGCGTCTGTAGATGTTGTATTTATATGCATGTACATATATGAGTATACATGCATATGTAGGTTGTTTTTGCCTAAGATTCATCATGTACATACCTATATTCACCTATGTCCTTGTCATATACATATTAGGCCGACATAACGCCATATTTCTCTCTTAACCCAAGTTTGTCCACCACTTGCATCGTATTGTACTACATAACAACAGGCCTACTGCATCCTTGCCTCAGCTGGTCAAGGGTCATGCACGCCCACTTGCATCAAGAAGGTCTTGTTGCAACCGTGAGGCGTCCCGAGGTTGTTAGAATGTTTCTGTGGTGGCGATATTGATTTCTAGGGGACTTAACATAGGGAACTATAGAAACTGATAAGCGCAGAATCATATCATCATTGGTAGTTGAGTACATTACCGGGCGATCCTTAGTTAGGGACCATATATTGCACGTGTATTTCAACATGCATGTGGACGATGATGCCCCACTGACACTACACTTCAGACTGGGGTATTTGAATGTTTCAGTGTTGCCGTCCATGTATATGATTATGTATATAGGTATATATGTGCATAGGTATATACATAGGTATGTGCATGTATATAAACAACGGGTTCTCTCATATAACATCTTTTGCAGAACTCATCACTCGTAATTGGTTCTGTCATAAATCAAGATAGATGAATCTCCAATGTGCAGAAAACGGTCAATGAAAGGGTTAGGATCAAAATATCACGAAATTACGTCATATGCTCGGCTATCCATGATGTACCACTCTATGCAACCAATAGGAATGTCCAATCATGATTTGTCATGCAATAGCCTGGTCGTATCACAACTATAACCCACAGCCTTGCATAACTCACTAGGGTTAAATCGCGGGCAGTTAGCGCGTCATTCTTGGGTAAGCATCAATATTTCCCAAAACGGGGATGCAACTCGGCCAAAAAGTGAAGCTAGTAAGTAGCGTGTGTGTGTTGTTTTCTATGTTCACTATATTTGCCGCTCTGTTCGGATACAATTAGAAGGAATTGTCTATTTCCAAGTCGTTAGAACGACCATTCTACCCATTTGACCCCATAAACGCCAATGCGACGTACCAATTTCCAAAACCATTATAGTTATCGCACCTATTTGTCGATTCATTTGCGCCGGACAAGATAATTACCATCACACTGGGCGCATTAGGCCGTTATACCTGATAACACCATGGTGAGCCAGGCGCAAAGTTTGTACGTAGAAAACATTGAAGCTAACAACTACAGCCTGCCTTTCAAGCTATCAACATTGAATTCGAGGAGGAAGTTGAAGATGAACTCGAAACCATCCGGGAGCTTCACGTAGGTTAAAACTTTCCTGCACCGTCTTTTGAAGCCGAATTTCCACTAACTCACCACTTCATCTTAGGTCGACGATGCTCTCAAATTATTCCAAAACGCATTGAAGTTACACGCCGCCGGCCCCGCATCATACCCCGAAGCCGAAAAGGCATACACCCTTCTTTTCCAGTCCGAGATCTTTTCATATAAGGAAGCCGCTACGGAATATGAACGTGTTGAAAGAAGACCAGACCAACCTTCACTGCTCGATCTTGTCGTCGCAGAATCGGACGGTACCGGTACCAGTCTCCCGCAAGCCCTCTACTTAGCACACAAGAACCGAGGGCAGTTCCGTCTCGACCAAATAAAACACAGAGCAAGGACATCGGGTATCCCAAGAGCCGAGTATTTCGAAACCGATGAGCCTCGGGAATTGGCTAGGCAGTCCGTGTCAGACTTCATTGCCGCTTTAGACAGAGACCCATCTGATGCTGAGTTATGGAGAAAAACCGCAAGAGTGGCCGCATTTTTGCGCAGTGGCCGAACCAGTAGGTTCTGCCTAGAGTCAGCTATTGAAATGGACGATGATCCGGCCGTGGTAGAAGTTTTACCACCATCGATTTCCGAAGGTCTAGCTGGAGAACAACTGAAGGAGCATCTGGACATTCTAGGTGATGACATGGCTCTTTCACATCCGGGTATGACCCCTTGGATCAAACAACAGCTGCCTCTACTGCTGAAAAAGAATCTGGACCCTGTCCCATTTTTGCCAGATCCGCTGTTAGAGATGAACACTGGCGGCTTTAAAAGGCCACTAAAAATGGTGCGACACAAATCTCACCATACTCTTGAAGTCAAAGATGCGTCATGGACCAACGTTGGAATAGCACTCTTGCTTTATTGGAGTACAGAGGGTGAAACCTCGGACCGCATTTTGCTTGAACTACAAGACATGGAGGATGTATCTGATGACGAGAGCTTAGACGACGCTTTACCAGTAGAATCTGATACTACTATCAAGTCCCCAGGGGGCATGGATACCACAGTGGTCGAAACAGTAGAGGCTACGGGTTCTAGCCCACCGCCCGCAGAATCAGCTTCCGGCGAAGTTAAGACTGAAGCCATGTCTACAGCCCCCTCCAAAGGTGCGGATGAACTCACAGTAGCGACACCAACCGATCCGTCACGAAAACGCTCTCAGTCAGCAGCTGGTGTGGCAGAACTTGAGGAAGAAATGATGGTCGAGAAACGTAGCAAGCGCACAAGAAGACGAGAGACCGTTGAGGAGGTCGAGGACCCGTCAGTGCGCATTGCAGCCCAGTTAGCTCCCATCCAGGCAGCAGACAAACATCTATTCAACATGACCAAGGATATTCTTGAGAATCTCGGCGTAACTGACGGTGGTGTCATGGCTAATCTCGATGAGATTATTGACATGTGTGCGTCGGAAGACCGATCCACCAAGATTTCCAATGCTCAGATCACCGAACTGCAGACTTTAATGACCACATACAAGGAGGATGCAGTTAGATTGATGGTCAACAAGAAGGGTATGACATTAAGTTTATCGTCTTTCCTCGAGTATTCAAAGTCGAGTGCGCCACAACAGACACAGCCAATAGCGTTCCACGAAACCAGAGGGCTCTCCACATTCAAAACTCGAGTAAATGATGCTTGGATGCCAGTCACGGACGTCATATTTGAGTGGATCAAGCGCCTGAGTACGACATATCTCGTACAGCGTTGGCCAGACGCTACAAAGAATACAATGATCCAACTCATCAGCCGTGTGGATGCCGCAATATACCAGCGTTTGAAAGAGGAGGTAGAAGCGGTACCGGTTGATAGCCCCGCATGTCTTGAACTTCGAGCTATCGCCCAGATGATTTTGGAACTGCATGTAGAGATTCACGCTTCTTACGTCCGGACAAAGTTGAGCTCATCTGACGAACGGCTAGCAGGGATAGAACACAGAGTTGGGAGATGGAGGAAGCTTTGCGGCAACATGTGTCATGATAGTGGCCTTGATGTCAGTCAAGATCAGGTCTCTGTTCGTCACGTTTGGATTACCATTGCAATGTCAGCATTGGTAGAAGACGCGAACAGAGATTTCATTCTCCAGGGATGGAGTGAGATCAGGGACATGTTCTCAGGCTGTAAATTGCCTCCGTTGAACTTGCCAAACAATTCCTTTGTTCCCACCATGTCGGAGATAGCTGCAGATCATGAGATTTCCAAACTGACCACGATGGACTTCTTCCTGGGGTTGTTCCAAGATGAAACCAAGGATGCAGTGACTATCATCGAAAGTTTAGAACCAGTTTTGAACCCCCAATCTGTCGAGGTGGCTCAATCGGATGGAAGCTCACTGCCCATTTCCCAGTGTGCTAGCACAAGACTGCGGGATCTATGGAAGTTCCTAGAAAGTAGTGATATAGAGGTTCGACTCTACATGTGGTCACGACTTGCTGAGGCGTACGCCAGCATTGGGTTTCTCAGCAAGGAATTCTCGTGCAATCTGGGTAGCATTGCTATGTTGGTGGATGAACTATTAGGACCGACTATTGCTGCTACCACACCTGAGGCACGAGCACTTGCCCTCATTCGACCACTCAAGTTCCTGGATGACCTTGTAGTGGAGGCATTGAACACAGCAGTGAACATGTCTCCAGGGGCCGAAGACCCATTTGAGATTATAGATGCCGAGCATCTGCGTATCTCTGCTGCTGCTATCACACGGGCTCTCATTTTCCTTCACCAAGTGGCTATGTTTGAGGATGAGGTACGCCTTGGGTTGACGCATCAAAAAACCTACAACAACACATTTCAGAACTTCCTATCCAAGTTACGCGATCTTCAAGTACGGCTGTGGTGTCTCTTATACACTGTTTTGCGGTACGGAATCACTTCAAACCCAGAAATATTCAAACGACCAGAGAATGAGCTTGCCGAATATCTACAGGCCATCCACCAAGTTCTTGGACTTCGCAAGTACTGCCGGGTTTCCAACAAGATCTTTTTGCAGATTATGCGACATGAGATGCTCAAATTTAGCACTATTGACAACTGGGAGGATTATCTGGGACAAGTGTTATTCGACTTACATGGTCTTCGCCTTGGAGTTGGTCTCTGGGAGGTACAAGACCACTCGTGTCCACCACAAGAACTGGAGAGAAAGCATGCTTTGGTGCTGATTGAGCGGGTTATGTTGCTCACCCAGTCTGTGCCTATGAAGGAGCTTCTCAAGTCAGATATGAAGAATGCTATTGAGCAGCTTCAAAAGGCCGTGGGACAGAGCAAGGCCAACCCAGCTATGGTACACAACCTTCGTAACTACAATGAGTTCCTCAAGCGCCCAGTACTCGGCCTTTCACTATACCAGGCTGATAACGGTGCCTTGATGCTCAATGCAGTGACGGTCAAAAGCACACCGGATTGGTGTCTCGCTCGGCACGGCTGGTATCATCTCCTTGGTATGATGGCCTTTACTCGTTACACATCGCTAGAGTTATCTAAGCGGCAAACGCCAGGAGCTATTGATGACTTGCGTATTGCTACCACTTTCTTCCGACAACAACTGCAATTTGTGCCAGACAAATGGCATTGCTGGTTACGTATTGCGCAATGCTTTGATTTTGAGCTGGATGAAGCAGTGTTATGGTCAGCTGATCGTATGAACTCGGCCAAAGAACGTGGGGACCTTGTTAAGCTACAAAGACACGCTATTCATTGCTATGCCCTCGCATTGTCATACTCGTGGCAAGACCGGAGTCTGCTCAGGGCCTACATGCGCGAGCGGCGTGAAACCCTTGATCTATCTGAAGATGTGTCTGCTATCCCGGCAGATCACCGACATAGTAGTCTCGAGGGCATTGATATCGACGGGTTGTTCGATTTATACTACTGTCTTGGATGCCGGCTCTACTCATCTTCCCGCGAGCCCTTCTCCATGGATGTTTTTAAGCATGGCGACTGCCAGCGATTCTTCATCGAATTGGCCAGTTATGGGACTTTCCAAAGGCAAGCACATGAAGAGATGACACCATACAAGGTTTGGCGGTTCGCCGCGCAGATGTTTGGACGTGCTAGCCAAATCAAACCAGATGATTGGCAGTCAAGGTACATGTATGCCAAGTGTCTGTGGAAAATGTATCAGGCTGAACAGGATGAGAGTGGTGAGCAGCGGGCGGGTCATGCTACAACAGGTGCCTCCGGGTCGACCGAGATAAACGGTGACGTGCACATGGGTAACGGCGACAAAGAGGGAGAGAATGAACGAGTTAAAGAGCCGCTACAAAAACAGACCACCATCAAGATGCTTATATCTGCTCTGTCACGGTCTATTCGTGCTGTGTATACTCCCAACAAGAGTCGTCGCAGTTCACCTGTACTGGAGCCACACTACAAGATGTTGACAGTCGTCATGAAGCTTGTCTCTCGTCGTCATCTTTCGCCGCGAGAGGCGGCTTCTATTCTTGCTAAGCAACCCTTTGGTGTCCCATTGCATGGGCAAAACAAGCGTCGTCGCCATGGCTCTGCTTCAACTGATGGTTCTGGCGACAGTTCTAATAACCACGCTCAAGATGATGACGATGATGATGACGGGGCCAGCGCTACTTCTCATGAAGCCCTTTCGGAGTCTAATGATGCTGATGAAGAGGATGACTGGTGGGAGTCTTACACCATCCGGAGCTTGCGCCTTTTACGGGATAAGGACAAGCAAAACTGGCAACATCGTCTCATTATTCGACAGGCTGAGACACTACTTGGCAGTATGGAGAGTATCAACCTCAGCTCGATTGACTTCATGCAAGCCAAAGCAGCCTTTGGGGTGTTACGGGATAGTATGTTTACGAAGACCATGTCAATGAACGTATGGAAGTGTGATGCCGAGAGAGCTGGTCGACACTTTGTGTACACTGACCGTTACACACGATTCATGGTATCTTTGTTAGTTGCTCTTAACGACCATGAGAACCTTGAGTTGATCTTGCGTCGTATTCGCAAGAGAGGCTCTGACTTTTACCATTTTGCGGACCTATGGCAACTATGCGTTGTTCAACACATGCGTGTTTTGCGCAAGGCGCGGAAGGTTATGCCACTGGTGGAAGATGAACCATTCAAAACATGGAGTGTGTGTCACTTGGATCGTGCTTGCGAAGTTACGATCAAATGGGCCTCATTGGCGCAAAAGGTTGCCGCCGAGGCAGCGGTACTCGCAGGTACCGGAACAGACGATCTTCAGAGTACTGAGTCAGGCGGCAGTGTCAATGGCATTGGTTCCATGGGAGTAATCCCCAGTCTAGCATGTCTCAAGGATGCTGTGGAGCTTCGCAAGCTTAACGCTGGTCTGTTAAAGGCGGGCGGAATCGATGATTTGATTGTGGACTCCTTCTCCCGGGTTATTCTAGAGTGTGCCAAGGAACACCCAGAGATTCTTGATGCGACGGAACCCAAGGACGATCAAAAGGATAAGGTCAAAAAGTCTACTGACAATGACGGTGATATCACCATGGGGGCTGAGGCAGATGTTGACGATACTGTTGTCGGAGAACCTGCAGCCCCAGTTAAAACACGCCGGGTGGTTGTTCGTCGGGCCGATGTCATTCGGAAAGCAGAGCAGATCATCAGTTCTTTGTCTGACGCTTCTACCAAGGCTGGGCCTACTGTCCAAGCTTCCAATGCTACATCAAGCTCAGCTACGACTGGAACCAGCCGTACTCGTACCCGCGGTAGTCGTGTCACCGAGGAAACCAACCAAGAGAACGAAGAAGATGATGAGGATACTGGTGTGGCTGATCCCGATGGTGATGTTGCGAAGGGCGACCCTGACGACACTGTTATGCCTGACGATACCAAGTACGATGTCGGCGACAACACTGACCTCAATGATGCGGACTCCTATCTCGATAGCGACTTGAGTGATGTACCACCTGACTATGAGGACGATGCTGTGGCTGCTGGTCTCGATCTCCCCGGGTTGGGCGTTCGTCTTGGTGTTGATAGAGTTGAGCCCAAGGCCGATGAAGAGGAAGAAGATGTGGACGAAGATGTTGACGAAGACATGGATACCATCAATGACCCCGTTGCCACTGTTGATCCAGCTACTGCTGCTGCTACGCCTGCCGATACACCTAATGCTACTACTACGGTTGAGGCCGCTGCTGATGAAACTATGGGTGGCATTGCGGATGAAACACAAATCAACGAGGACGAAGACGAGGGCGAGTCAGTTGGTTCATCTGACGACGATGAAGAGGATGAAGAAGAGGACGAAGAAGAAGACGAGGAGGAAGACGATTCTGATGGGTCGGATCACGATGACCCCGACGGTCCCAGAATTAACATAGAACTAGGCGAGGAGGGTGATGAAGAAGAAACTCTCGAGGCCGACGATGAAGATGAAGGCGATGACGATGACGGGCTGGATCAGACTATTGGGTGATTTAGTAGATAGACTTGTTGCTGAATAAACATGTGATTATCGATGACGTCATCTGCCCTTGACCGCTACTATGAAACCCTAATATTATTTATCTTTGTTAACCCAGAGAGACCTGTGGCTTCCCGTTGTGTTAGGCTACTAAATCACCTTCTACATTGTTTTGTTTGTATACTTCCCTTTATTATTCCACCGATTTGTTTCCCTACTCCCGCTATACCATTTACCCTTTTTTTATTTTGCATCAACACTAGAGACTTTATCAATAAGCGCCATCAACCCACCAAGATGTCTTCACAACGCCGCCTCCTAAAGGTACGTATCAACCAATGCACTCCGCGCACCAATCGCTTCGGCACATGCAGCAGGCTAACCAAATCCCCAACCCCACATCAGGAGCTTTCTCGCATCCAAGATCTCCCAAACAATCCCTATGCGCCCACGCTCGAAAACGACAGTGTCTACCACTGGCTTATAACTCTGAACGGGCCGGCTTCGACCCCGTATGCTGGTGGCACCTTCACTTTGCGTGTCAATATGACGCCTGAGTATCCGTTCAAGGCGCCCGTTGTTAACTTTGTTACGCGCATTTGGCATCCCAATGTTACCAATGATGAGGCGGGCAATGTTTGTTTGGAGGTGTTGAAGCAGGAGTCTTGGAAGCCGAACAAGCAACTTTTGCACGTGTTTGATGAGATTGAGAAGTTGTTGGTTGCACCGAATCCGGATGATCCTCTTGAGAATGAGATTGCGCAGTTGTACATAAACGATCGGCCGGCATGGGAGGCTAAGGCACGGGAGGAGACAGCGGCGCATGCTATGAAGAAGATTTAAACAAGGTTCACAGGTTCATGTGGGAATTCCAGGAGCAAGCAATTGGGTTAATCATCAGTATTTTGTTAGCGTGTAAATAAGATCTATCTATAAGCATATTCTTGGGTGGTGTTACGAAAATGATGAAGAAAAAGGGGTTGATGGCATGGCAGAAAAAAAAGTGAATAGAATAGAAGAGAAAGAAGACAAAAAGCAAAGAACCCAAACAAATAACCAAAAAAAAAGAAGTCAACGCATAAAACAAGTCTATGGAAATGAAGATGGCGAATGGCTGCTGTCCAAGCAGCGTGTTGTAAAACAACAATATAACAGTAGCGCAGTGGTGATGTAGTAACGTTTAAAAGACAAGAGGGGTATCATCTTGGGGCAAACAAAGAAAAGCTTTTGGAAAAAATGAACAACAAAAACGAATAAGGTCAAGTACCTGACACTATGGCCTTATACATGAGTGGCTTGTCGGCCGCGGGTACTGATAGTTTCCACGACTGAACCAGCTTCAAGATCAGCGGCCTTGCGACGGTCCATCTCGCCCAGTCGACGCGCCTCAGCACGGCGATCATCAACCAGCTGTTGAGTAATGTGAGAGAACCCTCCACGGCGCCGGAAACACAGTTCCATCATGGCGTTGGTATCTATAATGCGTCGTGGAAGACCCTGCACAACTGGGAAGATCTCCATCGGATCAGAAGTGCGGATCTGATTTTCGCCAGTACGGAAAATGGTCATGGCAATGCGGAAGAAGGTCCTGGAACCTTCACAAAAGAATACATCCCACACACGAAGAGTCGTTTCAATGGGAAGAACACCAATGAAACAGTTCATGAACCAGCTCGTCATGAAGAGAGTAATAGGAGGCAAGCGATCACCGAGAACAGAGTTTGGGTCTCGTTTTTTGGGCCGTACCTTGCTACGCACCGCTGTAGCCCGTGATGGTCGCGCCGCATTTGGTCGCACACTATCATCTGGGTCGTCGGCTAGCTTAGCAAACAAATCAGGAAGACTTTCCGACAAACAAGACATCATAACAGCCAAATCAACCTTTGAGCCTTCTAGGGATGTCTCGTGTGTTCCCGGCAAGTAAAAGCGGGTAATGACGTTGAGAAGCCAGAAGCAATGCTCTTCGTTGTCAATAAATAGCAACAAAAGACCAGCAAGGAAGTTGAGTGACTGGCAGTAACCAATGGCAGGATTATGTACGGCAAAAGCACGAAGAACACGACGAAGAGCAGCAATGATGGGTGTTTCGACGTTGCTGTTAGCTGCTTTGTCGCCAACCATGTGTTTCTGGATCTCGGCCGTGTTGCTAAGAGCAGAAACACCGTTGGGGCGGAACTTGATGTTGTCGGGAAAGGTACGGTGAAGGTCACGTTCGATAGCTTCCGCGTCAACTTCTTTGCACTCCTTTTCCAGCAACTGCGCATACAGACCGTTATACTTGGCCATAATGGCTGGTCCGCCAGCGTAATAAAACCACGCAGCTCCACGCCACTCGGGTGGAATTCCCTTGCGGACAAAACGCTTCGTCTTGTTGTTGCGCTGTGGAAATCTAGTTGGATTTCCAGACACCAGGCCACATTCCTTCATGTAGGCTACCCACTTCTTCTTGCGTCGCTCAAGATATGGCGTATACTCCTTGTCCCACTTATCGTACACTTCACGTGAAATGTACTGGTTCTCTTTACGGAAACCGTATCGGTCACGAGCAGTAGGGTCCTCCGGTTTAACCTGACTCTTGTCGGGCTCCAATGAAACAGGCGGTGGCGTTGGTGCACGTGAAATGGGCGAAGTGATAGTTGGTGTGCGACTCAATAACGTTGGCGAGCGGAGAGGTGTGTGTAAATCAGAAGCTGGGCTGCGAGGAACGGCAAGACCAAGGCTCTTTCCAGAGTCACGGGTCTCTGTCTTTTGAAAGACGGCCGACATCATGTTGATGTTTGGTGGAACAGACGAAGACCGGGGACGAGGGCGACGACCGGTGGGCAGGTGCTCAGGAGACAATGTCCCCTTTGGCGCGTCGGGATTAAAGGGTGTAGGAGTGACTGGTACCTGAGCTTGGCCAAGCTCCGTGATTTGTTGTGGCGTGGGCTCGACGACGATGTCAATAGGCGTGATATTGCGAGCTTTGGAACGACGTTTGGATATGTTGAGTGTTTCAAGACGGTGAGGACCAGGAATAGGGCTGCCGTTGCTCTGCGGTTCAGAGGCGGAGCCGGCGCGGATACGACGTACTGGGCTGCTTTCGGGTGTAACATAAGTGCTTCTGTCGTGCTGCGAAATACCAGACCTGTTTGACTGCACAGAGGCACGGTAATTGGATGATGGTATGAAAGTAGAAGTCAAAGGCTGCTGCTGCTGTGAGTACATAGGAATGCTGCCGAGACTACCACCTGAACGACGATGGCCAAAGGCCATGGCAGCGTCTTGAAACTGGTCGTGTGAGATGCCAGAATGATCCGGGTCCATAGATACGTCCCAATCTTCAGTATCATTCCCTGTGTGGTGGGCCTCGGAGTCTGAGTCGGCAAAGCCTTGGTAGTACATGCCCATGACATCGTCCACCAGAGCATCATCCTGTCCAAACCGTTCTTCGCCGTACAACGAAGATCCCGGAGTTCCCCGTGTGCGACCGCTACGGCCACTACGACCCGAACTTTGGCTGCGCATAGACGAGCGACTCCCCGGTTCGCCTGCCATCCACGGATAATTGCCGTGACTGGGCAAATGGAAAGCCGCCGCAGCAGTAGGAGTGGGTCCATTAGAGTGGTTGCGTATCATTGGTGGACGAGCAGCAAAAGCACTGGCGTTGTTTGCATTATTGGCGCTGACGGGTGGCGGGCGGGATCGCGGGGCGCGGCCATCGTGGTACTCACCAAGCGATGTGGCCGACGCCACCGACGAATTTGAGGCTCCTCGCGGGCGCGGCCATTGTGTATTACGCACATTAGTGGTAGCACCAATAGTAGGGAAGCGCTCATCGCGGCCGGTTGGGTGCATTAAATGACTGCTACTCGCCGCATTGTGTAGATGAGAAGGTCCCAATTGCGGTACATGACTGGTAGTAAGCTGTGGATTGGGATTGGACGTGGCAGACCCTGTAGCCGAGGATTGTAATGGTGGAAAAAACGAGCGAGGCGAGTCCGGTGTGACAGTCCGTATGCTGTACTTGCGGGGGCGCGAAAAGTTTTCGACAATTGGTGATTGCGGAGCACCATGATGCTGGTTGTTTTGGTATCCGGCACTGGGTCCGCCGTAGTGGTGATTGGCGCCGTGGCTGTAGCCACCATGGCCGCTGGCGTTGGTCATGGGAGAATCCCCTGCTGCCGAGTATGGCGAACGTGGTGAACGTGGTGAGCGAAGAGGTTGAGGTTGTAACGCAGTAGATGAAGTAGCAAGTCGGGCTGAGGAAGGCGTGGCTGGAGTCGGAGAATGCGGAAGGGCGTTGCCATGCTCTATCTGCTTCAAGGTTACAGTGCACTTCCTCAAGAGCGTTGGAATGGCAAAAGGTGTTGATGGCTGCGAAGGCACAGAAGATGGCGTATGACGATCGAGGCCGGAATGTGCCGCAAGTGGTGGAAATTGAGATGGCAGGAGGGAAGAAGCTGATGGAGTCGAGGGAGTCGAAAAGACGCCGGCCTGCTCAGAAGCGGAATTATGAAAATGATGTGAATCGGGATTTGTTGGTTCTCGGTTGCTATTGTTTCTAATTTCGCTGTGGCCGCTGTCGTCTTGGTGGTAGTTGGTCCCAAAGCGCAAGTCGTCCCGATTCAACGGCAAGCGTGCAAAAGAGGTTGGAGACGAAAGCTGTATGGGATTGGTCGGCGCAATTGTTTGAGATGAATCAGTGTCTGGAAAAGCAACTTGTGTTTGTGCCGGTGCAGGCCCTCGTGCAGCTTCTGATGCAGGTGCTGGTGCTCTATCGTTGTCCGTGGTACCTGCAGCATATAGTTGCAGCGGTGGCGGCGCTTTATTCTCGGTAAAGTGGGCCTGTGATACATGTTAAATTGGAGAATTAGGGATGCTTTCTTTTTTTTTCGCTCTGGTTTGGTCGTCTACTTTTTCAGGGGATCGTGGTCTTTGTGCCGCCGTTGCGTGGGGGGTTTCTTGTGGGATTCCTTGTGTTTTGGCCAAGAAATGACCAAGTGAACGGGAATTTGATGAACGGACCGGGGATATGATTGAACTTACATTATCTGCTTGTTGGGGGTCGTAATGATGCTGGTCTTCACCAAGACTGCTCTCGTGGGAAGACTTGTCACTGTTATTCTGCTGCTGCTCAAAAGAATCGCCGTGATTTCGTCTAGATCCTTTTCCGCCATGATGTGAATTAGTGGCCGAAGGGGGAAATGGTGATTCGTAGCGATCCCTGGAATTTGGTACCAGCTGTGATGGTGCCTGGAAGCCGCTAGACATGGGGCCCGTGAGCTCGCCCGAAGAAGTAGCACCAGTCGAGAAGGATGTAAAGGTGGACGAAGCCGGTGCTGACAGGGGCTCTGACGACTGTAATAAGCCCCCGGCGCGCATCAAGCTTGAATCGAGCGTCAGGTTGGTCTTCCCGGCTGTCTCCGTAGCCGTGACCAAACTAGACGGTGACTTGGGCGACGTCAAGTGGGCAAGTTTTTGTTTTTGCGAAGGCGGAAGTGGACGCTGACGAGGACCAGCTATACTTGTACCACTATCACTACTACTGGTAACAGTGATTTGGGTCATTGAGGACGAGCGGGAGTGGCCAGTGCTGCCGGTTGTTGTCGAAGTATTACTAGCCAGTGTTTCTAATTCCGCTTGCTGTTGATGTTGTCTTTGAAGCTGGGCGAGTCGCTGTTCTTGGAGTTGTTGTTGAAGCTGTTGCTGTTTGGCGGCATGGTGCTGCTGGAAATAGTCATCATCGCTACGGATCGACATTACATCGTCGAGAGCTCCCGGAGTCATAGGTTTCGTCAAAAAAGCTCCGCTCTGAGCAGCTGCCCAACGAGGCATCGACGTCATGCCGGGATGTTTTGGCTGCGGTGCGTGCGGCGGCGGCGGAGTTGCGCGAGCAAAGTAATCTGTACGGTCATCATGGGGGAATATTGGCGACGCCGGTGGGAGCATTGATTCTTGTGATGGCATGCCAGTGTTGTTGTAGTCGCTATAATAGGTATCTTCAATACCATTTGCACCTTGAATTCCGACTCCATATTGCTGGTAAATATGCGGTGATCCTTGCGAGTGTTGAGGTGACATTTCTAACTGTGTTTGCTGGTACTCATGTTGCCCGGACTGCTGGGACCACTGATGATTT
This sequence comes from Huntiella abstrusa, assembly GCA_025685495.1. Taxonomy (NCBI): domain Eukaryota; kingdom Fungi; phylum Ascomycota; class Sordariomycetes; order Microascales; family Ceratocystidaceae; genus Huntiella; species Huntiella abstrusa. Next base: position 20,603 of record JAJNMT010000285.1, on the reverse strand, counting down.
ACACTACTACCGCCATGAACACCGGCACAAACATTACGGGTTTGGTTATGTGGATGTAATAGTGGCGGCCGTCTACCCTGTGGCTGCGGGCCGGGACCTTGGCGTTGCGGATGATTTTGGTGCAGCTGGTTTTGTTGTTGTTTTTGTTGTTGTTGTTGTTGCTGCTGTTGCTGTAGTCCGCCTGGTCCTCTGCCAGGGGCCTGATCTGCAGGACCCGCACGGATCGGGCGACGCATGCTCCCGTTAGAATTGTTGTTATTTTCGTGGGGGAAGCGAGAAGGACCATTCGAATTGTGCCGTTGTGGTGGGTGTCGTGCTAAAGACTGTGCTGGCGGATACTGACGCGGTGAAGTCAGACCGGGCGACGGGCCTCCGTGATGGACATTTGGATTCTCATTTCTATGTGGATTACCGACGCGGGTCCGCGGCTGTTGATTGTATGGCGTAGTGTTGGTCCATTCTGCCACTGGCTGTTGAGAAGCCATTATCTATTCTGAGGAGCGTGTCTGTGCTTCTAGGCGTCAAATGGAAGAAGGCTAATAGGGCAGGCTCTTCGGCCTCCTATTCGAGAAAAGAAGGAAGACGGGAAGTTGTGAAATCAACGGCTCGTGGATCGGATGGAATGTGTGGAAAATGTCAAAAAAATGACGATAAATCAAGCCATTTCAAAACGATGGTGAGTATGGACGGAACTGAAATCTCATCAAGAGAGTTTGTTGTCGAGAAATGAGCGTATGTATTTGTTTCTGAAGGGCTGATAATACCGCAAATGCGTTAAAGACGTCTTTTCTGTTGTAAAAAGGTATGTATCGCGAATGTTGTCGTCGAGACGGAAATGCAGAAATGAATGATGAGACAAAATCAAAAAGGGACAAGAAGCGAGTGTTATATTGATTGTATATCAAGTAATCGAGCAAACTAAAGGGACCAACCCGCGATGCCAATTCGACGATAATCAATATCTCTGTTTGGCTGTGGACCACACAAACGAATTGGCCATGGTAAAAAATCAAGGGTTGAGTTTTCTTTTTTTTGGCGTGGTGAGAATAACCAGGGACTGAAGCCGTGGCCGTGGTAGGGGAATTTCAATTAGAGAAGGAATGACAAGGCTGAAAAGGAGGGCCGGTAGTTTAGAGTTTCTGTATGTATGTTGAGTATTTACGAAGGGCTTTACGAGTTTCTTGGTTTTGACATTTGATGTAGCATTCAGTTTGTTACTGGTATCGGGATTAGGATGTACTGTTTCTACATGTAAATGTGAGTGTTGAGTATGTGGGCATCTGTTCGTACGTACAAGAAACTCGGCCTACATGTGTACCTATTCACGTCTATATATACATACATACAATTGCATCTACAAATAGAATAGAACCGGTCAACTTTCAACATAGCACGTCTGTACAACAACACATCTGTAGTCTTGAGTCTTACTGTCTATAATTTCATGCATACATGACGGATATTCCCACTAGCAAAAACCTAAAAAAAGCATGCCACTGTCGCGGGATTTATGTAGGGTTATAATAGACAGTAGGGTTGTAACATATGTACATGGATAATCTGCATTATTTATGCACATACTGATTTTGTGAAATATTATGCAACTAAGTATAACATCTTTAAAAGGAAGGCGATTGGATCATCGGCTTGTACTACAGTACAATACTCACGCTTACGATTGGTATCAATCAATCTACTACAAAGTATCAGTTATGAGAATGTTTATAACCGATAGCAGGAACATAGCAGATACCAAAGATGCATTGGTCAAGATAAATGTATACTGCATAACACAAGACATCAACACTTGTTGTGATAATTGGGAACCTGATTTGGTGTTCTAGATGGTTGTAACTTCTCTTACATACATTCCTCCCAAGAGTACTTAGTAGTCACTTACCTCTACCTAACTGAGAGGCCATTAGTGTTCGTTTCATTAAGAGCAAAGAAAAAACCACCTCACAACCGTGATCACGACGTCAAAGGTATATCCTGTATGTTGAATTTACCGGTGAAACGAGTTGTCAGCCTCTGCCATGTCTGATGGCCACTCACTAAGCGTTCGGATCTCACTATATAGGAATTTCCTCCTATATAGTGCCTGATACAACAGCACCAGTAACAAAGTCTAAAGGTTCCACTTCTTTTTGGCGCAGTGGTATGCTGATGGCTCCCAGTCCGTCATGAGTACACCTGTAGCAATATCGAACTTGGAGTTCAAGAAACACGCGACCATAGAACCAGATACTTAGTTGTACTCTCATCTACCTTTATCTGATAGAAGGGGATCGTCTGCAACGACAACCGGAATTCATCTCAATATCCATCAAGATAGTTTTGGTTCCATGCCAAAATGGCGTTGTAGAGTGTACTTGACTAGTTTACTTGGGCATGGTGAAGCTCATAAACAGGCTATTATGTCTGGTGAGAAACGGAGTCTCTCTGGGTCACAACTCCATGCGTTCTATCTCATTGAATCGTCATACAAGCCGTGTATTGGCTTAATATTGTTGTTTTCAAGATAAAGAATGTCTCCAAAACGCTATAGTGAACGACATGATGGATAGTCAACTCATATCTACAGACAACAAACTGTTGGATTTGATTATAAATCTTTCCAACCGAAAACTGCTGCACGTAACGTATGGAACATAGGCTGATTTGTCGTGGAGTGAGTGCTTGAGTCGTTACAGTGCTACATCCAGTCCAACGATACTCTAACTAGCCATCTGGAAGCCTTTCCAATGGAAGAATACGCTGTATGTCGTCAAGTTTTGTTTGAATAGATTGCCACGGAAAGGGACTTCAATGTATGTTCAAGTACTGATTATCGTGAGCTCTGGGGTTAGATACTGTTCTGTATGGTGGATGATGGGCCCTCACTCTCCAGGTTACACTCGTGTTCAATATACAAAGGCCTACCATATTACATAGTGTCTCATAGAACACACATTAACAGCAAGTTTAAAGGGTTTACTTCTCTTTGACGTGGTAGTATCCTGATACCTCCCAGTCTAATATCAGGCCGGCGACATCTTCGACAAACGCTACCCTGGGTCTCTACGACTACATCGGTTCATGTGGCTATGGTGCCCTCGATTACGTTCTTTTGGCAGATGGGGCTTAGATATCAGATTTGAAATCTAAATATACTTTCTGATGTTGCTAGTAGAGCCCAGTAGGAGGCCCACCGTGCTTTTAATAAGTAGATATGAGACCCAGCAGATATCACCCGTGTTCCAAGGATGAACGAGAAGAGATTACACTATGAGAAGAGTGCTTGGAAATATATAAGAACACAAACCAATACATATCTCATTCAATATTTGATATAATGGCCAGCTAGATGACCGTAATCTGTAGACATAGTAGGGTTGTGCATACGTCGCAGTACTGTACGATATTCAAGCAAAACTCAGAAGAAACCTGAAATGGATGTCCTTCGTCTACCAAGAATCAGGCACTACCAAATTAAAGAGCCGAGCTACAAATCCTCCTCCCCCGCTAATACTTCTGCGACTATCAATTAACTTCCATGATATAGCCAAAACATCCTGATTTGTCTCGGGGATCATATTCAAATTAGCACTACTGTTGCGTTTTCTCCAGAGCCAAGACTGTCGTTCGTGCACGTCTGTTCCAACCGGCCTGTGGCCAAACAACAATATCAGGAAGTTTTTACGGGTGAATCGAATCCGGCAAAGGATTGCCGTTTCCCCAAAATATGTTGCATCAATTGCGACCAGACAAATAAGCCTATCTATGGCGATTACGACGACCAGACACGAAGGAGCCATGATACCACAAGTTGGAGACTCCAAAAGTAATACAACTACCCGGTGTCTTGTGTAGAGAATGCCAATGACAAAGGTCCAGTAGGTTCTATCTTTTCTCTCATGCATATTCGCCACTGTAACCACACAGATGCAGAGTCAGCCCCCCCCTTCCCCCAGAAGAACACAAAACCCGTCTATTTAGCTTCTCATTGATGTTTAGGGGTCATAGAACTGCGCCCCAATCCACCACTACAATTAGAACGCCCGTGATTGGTCGATTGGTGACTTTTACATTGTGAATTGTTTCACTACTCGCTTGGAGTTGATGGATATGGAAGTTATTGAAATGAGAGACTTCAAAACTAGTCAACATTTACTCAACCTCTAGAACACACACGTGTGACTATTTAAGCCACTGTACTGTATGTACATATCTATTGAACACCCTAGAAATCAAAACCTAGCCAAATTTTAAACGGTAATAATCGTGGGTTCTAGTAAACTTCCTAGGTGGGTCGTCATCGGCGAAATTCAACACCTATAGCCCGAGGCAGGAAGAAAGAAAGAAGGAGGTGGCGGTCTGAGAGAAAGAGGAAAGGCAAGGGGCGTGTGGGCTGTACAAAGGGTGTGCACGCGGACGAACATTGGGCCGTGTCGGCAAGAGAACCAGCCGCCGGGCGCAACAGAGAAAAAAACCCAGGTTGAGTCGTGACAAAAGAAACAAGAAAACCAAAGGCAACGGCCGTCAATTTTATATACACGGAGTCGGGAGGTCGAAATACCATGTTGCACACTGCCGTTGTCAAATGCTTATCTGGCATACAAGTGGTCTTTCAAAGTCTTGGCATTCGATCTTTCTCCAGATTTGACGTCTTGGCAAAAGTTAAACTTCATGACAATTTGGCCAGGGCTTTTCTGGGTTTCCTTCTATTTCGTCTTCCCGCTATGTGACGAGCTCGAGTAGCGCCACCCTAAAAAGTACCTGATTCTTAGAGCGACACTACAGGAAAAGGGACCAAGGGGTAAACGTAACAAAGTAACAAAGACAAGGAACATGTTGAATGAAAGTCTGTATGTCTGCATGTCTGCATGTGTATCAGCACACGAGGCTTTTCTTTTTGAACTCGCTTCCTTTACAAGAAAGCATACGCAATTGCACCTTTGTCGGTATGTTATAGCGCCGATTGTCCGTCAAAAAAAGGCAGGTTGGATGGCAAGGGACACATATTTAGAGGTTCAACCGCTGCTAGAATGAAGTCTAGAACTTGAAAAAGTTCGTATGCGCTCAGAGCGGTATGCGACCGGCAGTTTCCAAGTATGTAAGGCTTTGGACTCGGTACCTAGATCTAATGACTCGACAATCAAAAAAGGAAGGAGCTCTTCATATCCAAGTATCGAGAAACTTGAATGGATAGATCCAACAAACAGCCTTGTCATGAACATCTTTGTCGCTTGTTGATCTAGCCCTGCATCCCGAAGCATGGCAAAAAGCTTGGCATTCTTTTTTTCGGGTTCTTCAAGTGTCTGATTATAAGACGGCTACTAAAAACTTACTGAGGGGGAATGTGCCTTTCTACGTTGGGAGGAAGGGGACGGCGTCTCGGAAGCGAAACAATCTGTAGTCGAAAAAGCTTAATAGGTCTTGGCATTGTGGATTACCCTGGTAGTGGAGGGTAGGATCAGGAAGTTTCGAGATTTGAGTGAGGGTCCTCGTCTATATGTGAGTCTTTGAACGAACAGAATGTTCTAACATAGATGTGAACAAGTTCTCACGGGTATTGAAATTCGTATGTACTATAGAGTTGCTAGAGTTGCTAGAGCTGTCAAAAGTCCTGACATTGACTTCCTTTGTTCTTGTTGGAATCTAGGGATCCATACCATGGCAAAAAAATACAGCTTTGTTTGATGACGATGCCAAGACTTTGAACCAATGGTCAGGGCTTAGTCTGTGACCTCAAGGTCTAGATGAACCTGAATCTTGGCAAAGAAAAGGTTACCATGGACTGACCCTTTTCACTAACCACATGTAATTCGTAACACCGCCTCAACTTGCTTGATCGCAACACCAAGTCATCATTTTCGTAGCCGTCTTCTTCATCCGGTGTCAGAGCTTTGTCATGCTGAACTAGTGGTGGAGTAGTGAGGGAGGTGAGAGAGGTCTGAGCCTAGTGTAGAGCTTGTTTTGGCCGCCATGTTTTAGTCCACTGAAGAGAACAGGCACCAACTTTACGGCGCCAAGCGAGCGGAAGGAAAAACGCGACTGACCAATGGAGCGCAATAGGTCAGCTTGAGTTTATATAGGCTAAATGAAGTTGTCTGTTTTGAAATATCCAGTACTAGTCTTAGATCGTATCCTTGAGTTTCGTTCTAGCTAAATATTCACACATCTGGTTGGATGATCAAAATGTTTTCAATATATTCTGTACCGGATAATTCACACTGGGATGCATACATTCATGCGTACAACAATGAGCGCACTGACTTGAATAGGAGTGAGTGGATTTTGTTCCCCAGGTATCCAAGCTATCTCAAGTGCGTAATATTTGAACGGGACAATCGCCCCTTAGGATCGTATAGACATGTGTAGAACATGTTGATACGGAAATATCCCATTGCCAATCACAGTTGAATGTGCATACCACACGAAGCTTGATACCTCTAGAAATATGGAACCGAAGGAGTCCCAAAGGAACAGCCCCCACCACAGCCATGAGGAGGGGGGGTGCACTTAGAATACCGGTCGTTCTCTCTTCACGTTCCTTGAATTCAAAGTCAACTAGACCGGGTACCAAGACGAGGGTTCGTCAATACACACCTTCCCTGTCTTAAAGCCCCGGGATTGAGAATGGCCAGGCTACGACGAAGCAACGAAGCGGAGTCTTTGCGTCTGGCTCACCGGCGGTGCACATGGTTGTAGCGTTTTTCTTTCCTGGTGCACCCGGGCGTGTGGACTGTTGAGGACCAGTAAGAATTACAAGGGGGCTTCAACATGTTGTATGTACATATGTACAGACCACACCCCCGGCTGTGAAAACTAAACACCGACTGAGAACGGCGCCTGGTGATGGGCGGGCAAAACGTGAGACTCGTAGAGGCCTGGCTATAGGATTTCCCTGGTATTTTCCCACTTTCGAGACAAGTGACGTTGTATCGGGCCAGTCTTTGTATTAAAGCCCGCCTGCACCCACCCCCGAGCTTATTGATTTCTTCTTTTTCTTCTGGCTTCTGTCATTCTTCTGATATATTGTTTCACTTTTTATTTTTGCCAAGACTTTGCCAAGACCTTTAGACGTCAGTTTGGCTAAACGATTTGCATACAATCATTCGTCATTGTAACACCCGAATTCTTATTCAAACTATTTTATCAAGTGTTATAAGTCAACGTCCTCTAGTACACGCCAAGCCTTTTGATACATACCTACAATGGTATGTCGCCCCCGAAATAGTCTCAGTTGTCGATTGACATCTACTAACATCTCTTCAAGTCGAGCTCTACCAACGGCCACCATAGCACCCAGAGTGGCGACCTGGACAACTTTTATCCTGGCATGAACATTGGAAACTCATACTTCCCAGGTGTCAACTACAGCACCTCCGAATCCAACTTTCTTCCTCTTGGAGCCGATAGCCGTGGCTTTATGCCTCCAGGGAACAATTCGGTCTCTAGCTTGACAGGCGGTCTTAGCCGCATCAACACAGGCATTGACGCTACACACAACGCAGGCTCCGGAATGTGGGATCCGCGAACTAGCAGCACTGCATCTGCAGCGGCTAGTGTCTTGGGATTTCCAGGTCCTACACATGGTCAACATGTTCTACCTCACCCTCACAACCACCACACCTCTCGTATGTCTACTTGTTCTACCTCTCCAGATCCGCAGTCACCTGAATCATTGGGCTATACACACACACCAATTTCTGCTGGTGTTTCCTCTTCCTCAGAAGTTGCCTCGTCCTCAACCCCCGCCTGGCCCATAACTTCCTCCGCTACGTCAACTGCTTTGCCTCATTCGATGTCTGGAGCTCCTGGCTCACACCCTCTCTTCTCTTTCACAGGATCTCCACAACTTGTCGGTTCAAGCCCATTATCAAACTCCGCACACCTCACACAGGGCGGTCCTCTGGGCGCCCACGGACTTGGACCCATTCTGCCACCATCAGCCGCTGCGCGTAGTGCCGAAAAGAGAAAGCGTAGTGCCCAATTACGGACTGCTTCACGGGCAAAAAAGAGCAAAACCCCTACCAAACGAGACGACGAGAGCAATGAGGAGGCCCGGGCTCGTGAAATGCACAACCATGTTGAGCAACAGTACAGACATCGACTTAATGATCAGTTCGAGTTACTGCTTGAGGCGCTCCCTAAGCAGGCTATCTATGGAGTGCGTCAGGGTTCTGAGGATGGTGATGGCGAGTCGGCTGGTCCTGAGAAGAGAATCAGCAAAGCGCAAGTCCTGGAGATTGCCCGAGAGTACATAATGGGACTACAGGAGGAAAACGACTCTCTCCGGCGGGTCATGGAAGAGAACGGTGCTCGCACTGCCTGGAACTGAGAAACCCCTCCGCGATTATAGAAACACAATAATGAATAATGACTTGACGATGAATTATATATATAAAGATGAAATGCTTATATTGTAGAGTTGTGGCTTGTATTTTATATGTCCATCCGCATTGGGTCCTCGCCCATGAACAAATGGTAAAGCCGCGTGCTTGTATGCGTACCGATGTAACCACCTCCTTCGTCGCCGTCGCGGTTGATTACCCTTGGTACATTCTGGACTGCAGTAGGTCCATGGTCTTGGAACGCTTTCACTAGTCCTTTGACACCGCCAAATGATTTCCATAGACCTTGAGCCATAGGACCCGTAATTCGTCCGACTTCTTCCAGCATGTTGACAAACGTTTCTTGCGCATTGTTACCAGTAGCTACTTGGCCATTATTCATGCAAAACCCTGCGACCATTCGGCTTTCACGTGCTCTTCTATACGGCGAAAGTGAAACATACTGTGTAAACGACGAGATCCAGTACGGAATGTCGATAGCCTCAGCTGTTTGGTGAACTGAAACTTTGTAGATGGTTTCTAGTTCAAGAAGGGTATCTTCCAGAAGAATAGAATCAAGGGATGGGTTTTTTCTAGCCTCGGATTTGATAGCATCTGAGGCTGTTGGCATTGCAGCTAAGAACTCCTTGTGGCGTCGAGCAGCGTTACGCCGAAGAAATGCTGGATAACCATATAGGAGAAACTGGTACGTCATCGAAGGAAAGGCCTTCTTCAGTCGCGCCATGAATGAAGATACTGTCATGTCTGTTCCTTGTCTTGCGAAATTTCCAAATTCTTCACCCGATATAATACACAAGATGATGCGTTCATCTTGCATTTGCGTCTCCTGTGGTTCCCAGCATCCAGTCAAGTCGTTATATTTCCTCCTCATGCGACGCTTCCATTTTACAGTGCGTGGAAATGGACTGGAATACATAGTACAAGGGACTTGAATCTCGGCCAGTTTTGTCTCGCAACGAGAGACTATATCATCGCTCAAGTCATCTGGTAGTTGGACAACCATCTCGCGACACGTGTCTTTCTTTTCGAATATGCTACCACTCGAAAGTGTGTTTTTCGTTGAATCGGTAGTTTCATGCTGCGTATCTTTTGTTGAGAGACTGAGACTGCGATCGGCTTGTTCCGGGGCTAAACGCGCGCGACTGGTGCTTGACTTGGTGACCGAAACGGATCCGGTGGCGGAACGGCGACGTTTTGGAGGAGGAGATTCTGGCTGAGAGCTGGAGAATACTTCGTCAAATGGGCGTGATTGAGCGATTCGACTAGGCCCAGTGATGGCGGATTCTTTCCGAGCAGAAACCGGTTTCACGGCTGCAGCTCGAGGGGCTGATGGCGAACTATCGACAATTGGGTCATCTAGTGAAAAGGAAGCTCGCACGCGCGGCAGAGAAAGATTTGAAACTTCATCGTTTTGTTGGACGGGACTAGAAGTCAGAATTTCAATGTCCACACGAGACATTGTTGGAGTTGAGGGTAAATGTAATCATTGTCGTCGGTTTTGTGTGGTTAACCCAATAAAACGCGAGGTTAAGGAATCAAACCCAAAAATAGTGTTCAACCAGGACGTGGAGTCACGCCAGGGATCTCGATTAGTAACCCTTTAAATACATAGGGTTAAATAGCATTTTTGTCACAAAAGGTGGATGGCGGATAATTGATGTGTGGTGATTGAGAAATGACGTCAGGATCTTCAAATCAAGGGTCACCAGCTATTGTAGTTAATATGTGGATAGTTAACTATACAATAAGATAGACTGCCACGTATTATGCTATGTCGAGTTACAAGTAGCTGTGGAGTTTGTATACTGTCAGTTGACAGCTTTGCCAGCCAGTTCTAGCTGTCGGCCAGCTGGTGGCGGAACAGAAGCGTGTGTTTATCGTCTCCCATGAGCTGCCGTATATAGGATCCTCTGACGTTACTATCTAATTGTACATAAGATAACAGAACCAGGGGCGACTGACATTGGATTCTGTTTCCATGATCACTGGAAGTATGCTCGTCAATGCCCCTCGATGCCTCGGCCGTCTCCTGCCAACCCGCGCTCTCGGTTTACAATATTTCTGGTTCCGGCCCCGTATACCCCGTCAAACCGAGGTTTTCGACCCCGCTCCCCTTAAAACCTCAAGCTCATTTCTCAACCGCCTAGCAAGTTGTCATCCTTCCCTAGTCAGCACATACTTTGTGGCATAACCATCTAGCAACCTTGCGGTCGTCTGCTTTTCTTTCTTGTGAACGAATATCTCATTGCCCAACATCTTAGTGATCAATGGGTTCATCGATTCTCGTCACCACTTGCCTTCCTTTGGTATGAATGACGCGCCACCATGCGGTTTTGTTAAATCGACAATTTCCATCATCTCTGTCCATGGGTCCATCTCTGAAGGGTGTCTTGGGTTGTGTGATGCCATAGGAATTGCTCAAAGACTAGCCTTAGACTTTAGTGTACATACATACATACGTATGTACATATATGGATATGTATATGCACATACACATACCTATAAAATGACGTCAGGTTACTCAGAACAACAGGTTCGCTAGTTTTTCTTGGGGTCGGGCGAACAAACGCCCTCTTGATAGTTAATCCTTATCCCGATTCATATGCCAGCTCACATAAGCAGACGCATGCAGATGTGCAGGATTATTAAGTCGATCAATCTCGAATATACCCAGAAAGCGAGTATTTGTCCAGTATAGTCGCATTGGACAAGGCAAAAATGCCGGAGCTGGAATTAATACTATACGGTTCCTTCAAGAGAGGGGTACAATCACGATAACGCGCATATTAACGGCCCTGGGACATTTACGATCAAAACATCCGTAGTTTTTCAACTGCATATCTCAATCTACCAGATTTCCTATCCTGAGGTCTCTACAATTGTCATTTAAACAAACTGACCAGTTCCAGTATCCTCGCCATGGTATTCATCCGATATCATTGGGATCTTCTGCCAGGCAAGGAACCCACGGGCTTCATGACATGTGACCAAAGCCTGGAGTACTGTAAGTAGGCACAGTAGTATTTTAGTATCGAGAAGTGTTAAATATCAACTACAATCAGAGTTCTTATGTGAATAGTTTGATTTAAAACACTAAATGCTGACTGTCTGTAGGGGCGGACGAAGACTTTGCCCCCATAGTAGACACGAAAGTGATTGTGGATGGAACCGGCACCCCACAACAAAATGAATACCGATTCACTCACCGGAGGATCACTCGGGTCGGCTCTCCTAGTACAAGCTTCAAGATACGTGGGCCACTTGGACCGATGTCATACACCCATCAACCATTGACTCAACAGCAGAAACAAATCCGAATCGTCACGCTATTACCTGGGGCAGGTTTGGAACCACCAAGATGCTCGATGTCTACGCACAACTTTCCGTCTGGCACGGATGAATATACCTGTCTCTCGTATGTATGGGGTACCCCTAAAGGCACATATCCTATGTACCTTGATTCCGGCATCATCGGGATAACCGAGAATCTCATGGCAGCTTTATGGCATATACGTCGCAAGAGAAAGCCAATCCGCCTATGGATCGACGCTTTGTGTATCAATCAGGCAGATGAAGAAGAGAAATCCCAACAGGCTAAGATGATGGGAGTGGTCTACGAAGAGGCAGACCGGTGAATTTCATGGCTCGGTTCAGCCCAATCGGATACTACAGAGATCTCACGAGACTTAAATATTCTCTTCCAAGCCTCATTGAATTGGAACCAGAGTCAAGATACTCCTTGTAACATCACGTACAAAAGTTAACTGGAGAAATCTTCGTCCAGTCTTTGTCAGTGCCTATTGGACTCACGCGTGGATTGTCCAAGAGGTTGCCGTCCGCGAAGAATATTGTGTACTATTCCCGTTGCTCTGGAAAGAATTAGACAAGTCCCGATATCCCATGGCTAGACGGCATGCTCAGTGGCCCAAAGTTCGGGGGTACACAGCAGATTACCTGCTGTATGGAAAATGCAAGATTTCCCTTTGGTGCGTCTTAGTCATAACTGAGGCACTGTATCGGAGCGAATCTAACCCTGATGTCACATCTCGACGTCGGTCTTTGTTGGATACTGGGAGCTTCAATAATGCTCTTTTTTCTCTGAGCAGCACGCAGTTCTCTTGCGTTACCTTTCCATTTTCACTTAATGTGATTGGCCAGTTACGGGCATGTTCAGGCAAAACTACGAACTTTAGCAATGCATATCGCAATTCATGTGAGACCCTCCAACCGAATTTAGATCGCGACCGACTATTTTCTCTTGCTGGACTCTACAAAAGTCTCGACATAGTCGTTGACTACAATAAGCCCGATACAGAGGTGGTCTTGGACATTGCTGAAAAGATAATCGCCTCTCTCAAAATGGCGTATTTTGCGTTCCCTCTGCCGTTTGAGAATCGCGGATTAAAGCCTGCTACAGAGGGGCTACCAGCGGCAGATACTTTGATATCTTGGGTTCCATATGGCAAATCCGTCTTGCCTCCGAGCAAATCCTATTCAGGTCACTTTATTGACCTTCAAGGACCATGCTCCGGGGACAAAAGAACTGACACATTCGAGAATACAACATTTATCCGTGGCCCGGGATGGGGCAAGTTGTATGCTCAGTGTATGTACCGAGCCAAAATTGTAAAGTTTTCCTGTGAAAACGATAACAAGGAGCTCAGAAATTCAATGGCCGCACGGTTTGGTGGAGGCAAGATCGATACCAAAGGGACAGAGTTCTTACTAGAATGGTTACGTTATATACCACCCTTCAACGCGCATGACCTTGAAAGATTGACGCAATACTTAGATACTGACAGGTATGGGGATGGCGATGTCGATGAAAGTATTGTATAAGTCCTGTGGTCTTTGCAAGAAGATGGCCATAAATTGGGCATCCTTTCAGACGGTAATCTGTTCGTGAGCTGCTCATACAGTCAACTTAACGATGAAGTTGTCTTAGCTGAGGGGTTCCGCCCAGCGTTCGTCGTGCGAGATGCAACCTCAGAAGGTGAGGTTCTGTTCATTGAAAACGCCCTTCTAGTGGGTTTACCTCCTTCGGGATTGATTACTGAATGGAGAGAAAAGCTTATCATCGTGTGAAACATTAGCCCGTATTCATATTCAACGTCATGCTGTCCTCTTCGCGCTATATAGTTTAACTTGGGATAGGTCATATTCTACAAATGCAATTTACCGCCTCCATCGAGTACATAAGTTCTGAACTTTCCTCTGTACTCTAACGTCCGCCATAATCACTGTACTTTGACGTGCCCTGCCGGCGTAAGGAGCTAGTCTGAGGTGCCAATTGCTCGTACAAGTCTCGTAGGAACTGGCGTTCACACGGGGAGTTCCAGGAACTGGATCTCACTACGGGCAGTGTGATGAACTATGCACTCTTAGAAAAACATACACGTGGTCCCAACTTGGATTTGGAGTAGAGCTGTACCGTTTTGAGTTTCAGGTTACATTAGAGTCACCACAAGGAAATCCTCAGGCTGTGCATCAGAAATTGAAGAATGACAACCTGTGCTAAGGTCGCATGCACGTACGTCAAGGTCCACCCTACCCCCATCATCTGAGAACACACGGAGGTCCTCGTACTTGAGCTGTGATCCCTTGTGAAGATTCTCACATATGTATACCCTAGTTTTGACAGTTACGAAAACAACCTTTCATCAGTGTTTGTTATTCCCTTATATCTGTAGATGCATGCCGACAAAGATTGTGTTACGTCAAGGTGACTTCTTTAAACACATAGCTACACATTTCTATGTGCGTTAAGGGTAGATACGTGCAGCAGTGCTGGTGTTGGCGCCTTTACTTAGAAAGCCATCGCATGCACTATGGGAACGTACTGATAATGAGGCTCTATTAGCGTCTTTGCAACCACGAAATTGAGGACTACCTCGACGGGTTTTCCAGTATACTATGTCATTTCTCAACGAGGGTTTGATCCTCATCGCATGTGTTGACACATAAGGACTGCTGGGCAGCATCGTTCGGATTGAAGAGAACAACTCGGAGTCCGCATGGAGTCGTGTAACACAAGTCGTGAGTTGTAGCAAATTGTTTGGAAGTAGTGAATATAGCGACCTTTGCTGTTCTTCAACTTGCGACTGTGTGTTGACAAGAGAATCCCCTTTGCAATGAGCGTATTCATCGGAATGTACTCCGGATGTAGACGTGGCCGTACCGACTTGAAGTAGGTAAATTGGAATAAAACGTGATATCAGATGTCTGATTCTTTGAACATATATCGACTGCCATTGGCGGATGTACTGTGCATTTTAGATAGCGCTGTGAAGTTTTATATCCTAATAAACATGTGGCGGTGTCATTTATGAATATGATGTCACTGATATAAAGCGATACGTAGTTGCATGGCCCGGTGACGAACAAGTTTTATGTAACTTCAACATTCGAACACATCTGTGCAAATCTTTGCGATGCGCGGAGCAAAACACGGAGCCACCAATCCTAACAATGAACAAGATCTCAACCAGAATGTGAAAGACATCGGGATTTCTAATAGTTGCGGCGAGTTGTATGCGAGGCAAGTTCACTGGTGACCTAGAGTGGCGTGTGTGTTGACACCGACACTGATTCTCAATCGGGTCTAGACAAAAGCTTTGAACAAATGGGAGCATAAAAGCCTACCAGAACAAGTCACATACTAGGTACATGGCGACGGGGCCTATCCAATATCGATCATGACAAACTTCCAGACCTGAATATTGTCGAGGTACGGCGACAGCGCCATATGCGCACTTGGGTTTGAAGCTCACAAGGTTCGTCAAGACTTGAATATTAATACGACCAGTAATTTCAATGACTCATGCTCACACAGCTAAGCGATTTCTGTGCAGCTGTCAGTTTTGTTAAAAAAGATGAAACTACGACAGAAATAAAATTACCAACAGTCTAGTGTTCTCAACATACGGTGTCATAGACATAGTTGATCTTGTTTCTGGTACTGTTGGTTAATAAGAGACCATATTGTTCACGTAGTTCAACTATTAATGATCGCAGGCATATTGATAAAATGTAAAAGGTATGTTGCTTATGTGAGAAATTCAGCATAAGTAATTGGTATCAATGGGTTAAGAAGACGATCAAAGCCGGGACAACTTACACGACTAAGGCGAAGGGGGCTTGAGAGGGGAATAAGTTTGGCACTGTGTCAGGTAAGTGCATACCCGCTACGGGCATGCGCCATACCGAATATGTATAACGCGGGGGTATGGTAGAAGCGGGGTCTTTAGGGTCCATCAAGACCGGCCTAGGGTTAACCCGTGATACGAGGGTTGCAGTGTGAGTTACTCCAACTCTAGGGCTCAATGGCAGCCGTGGGGGTCAACACGCGAAACCCTCCAACGCCAGAGCCCTACTGGAAATTAGTGCCCCTAACTAGCTGTGAAGCGGTGGGGTTAGACCCAGCCAGATAGAGCCAAATGGGTGGATTTTTGGTGCAGGGTCTAACAGTATATGAGTGGCAACTGGGAGCGAAGCGAGCAGTTTGCCACGAATTTACTGTAGTAAAAAGAATGGTCCGAGCGCCATGTTCCCACCTGTCATGTTGTAGGTTGCAACTTGGATTTTGACGGGGATCTGGGGTGGCAAAGTGCTCGATTTTGGCGTTGCAACCTGGGACAAAGTAGTTGCAGGGTGACATACGGTAGTGCCAAGTGACAACAACGTCGTGGCAAACCGGTCGTTTGAAATGGCAAACCGGCCGACTTGCCAAAAAACTTGGTCAGGGTGGATTTGCTCGAGGTCAAGCGAGGGGTTGTTGGACTGAAAAATAAAATGGCAAGGTGATTGTTGAGTTTTTTGAGTATGCAATCATTGGGGTTTCAGAATGAACAATTATTCGCAGACTTGACGAATTATTTTGAAGGTTTTTAGAGCATCACCACTTGTTGACATTAAGATTTCTGGGATTTACCAGCATTGAAAACTACTGAATCAATGTTCAACTGCAACACAACTGCTAAGAATTATCACTATTAAAAAACCTTTGATTGAATATCGACTAAAGAATAACTATCACGACGTCGGACCCAATATTCTACGCAATTAAAAGAAAATACGAGAAGGTCGGGACTGGCGTGACGCGTTAGGACGGTAATCTTATTGCAATCAGCCAAGATTAATACATGCAACACGGGATAATAAACTAGTAATCACCGAGCGGGGCTGGGCAAACCAGGAGTATTGCTGTAACGCGCTAAGATTATGGCGGCAAATGTAATATTATTCATGTCAGCGCGGCGTTATTAGCTTCAAACGGGACCTCCTTGCATTTGTATGCTTGTAGAGCATGGTCGGGAATACATTTTTGGTTCCAATAAACCAATAGTTGAATAACTACTACGAAAAACCGGTTGAACGATGAGTGACCATGCGTCAATTCACCTACAGTCATATTTATTACCAAATCGGGACGAGTGGTCAATGACTGGCGGTCAATGTTAGGGTTGACCCTAACAAATCAAAATATTTGGAAACATTTATTACCAAATTGGGACGAGTCATTAGTAATCTGCAGTCAGTGGAAGGCTTTTAACGTCGCAGTTGGAACTTCTAAGACAAACATGTGGCTGCACGTCCACTTGACGCACGCAATTAACAACATCAAGTCAAAAGCCAAAGTCAATGATCACTTTAACAATGAAGCCAAGAATCATGACACTAATTCAACAAAAAGGCGGGTGCAGTTTTTTTTTTGTTTATGTCAAAGTCAACACCAGCCAGCGGTTGGGCGGCAACAAACAGGGACTCCCCCTTTAAAAAGCAATTATACACTCGCCTTTAGCCAACATCGTCATGTTGTCGCGCACTTGGTACTGAAGAAAACCATTTTCACCTTAGTCATAATCGATCATACAATAGTTACATTCTATATACTTCAGTTGACATCATAAAACCCAAAACTACACTCAATTTCGCATGCTAAACCAACAAATCTACCACAATGTCTTCCGTGTCCAGCTTCTCAAACAGTATGTACACCCGCTTCCCCACAAAAGAGCCCACTAACACCACCAGACTCAGCTGTTCAACCCGAACAAATAGCTATAGTTGCCACTCAAGCACGACCTATCACTATTCTAGTGTGAATGGGCAGAAAAAGCGGTCCATTCACACTGAATTTGTATGGGAGACTAGCAGGGGTGGTCTAGGACGATGCCCATTCACGGTGGTCCATTCCGGCAGGGGTTGAAGGGGGATTTTCGAGGGCTCAATTTTTGGAGGTCGATTCCAACCAGGGTGTGTGAATGGACCGCTTTTTTTGTGAATGGGCAGCGTCCAAGTGTGAATGGACCGCTTTTTTTTGGAAGGGTCATCGTCGTGGGTGTGAATGGGCAGCGTCCAAGTGGGAATGGACCGCTTTTTTTGTGAATGGGCAGCGTCCTAGTGTGAATCGACCGCTTTTTTTTGGGAATGGTCAGCGCCAAGCCAAATATGTAATTAGCGCGTGCAGTCTTGACCTGGTAAGTGCAAGTTGTTTTACTGAGGGTTGATTCCACCATTGAATGGAATATTGCTAACAACCCTACCATTCAATAAACCGAGTTGATGTTTTGAAGCAAAATGTGTTGGCTAAAAAATAGATCGCGACAATCTACGAGTTCCAAATGAAAATAAATCGCGAAAAAGAGTTGACTCCCACAATACTACAATAACACCTGCATCTTGACTCCGATTTATTCTCAAAAGTGGTGATGTCAATGACCTGCGTGTTGACGCACACAGACAATGATTGTCCAAGCAACTGCAAAACTCTACAGACCCACTTTGGACGACAGTGTAACTTGGTTCAAATGAGGCTTCTTGTGTAGAAAATGGGAAAAATATAATACAGCAATAATGGGACAACAAACCAGGGTTAGCAGGGTTTATCGGGCCCGGGCACAGGAGAGAACAACTGCCATGTGGTATTTCTCGTCGCTTATTTCGCAGTTACAACGGCTAAGTGAATTATCCTAGACACACACTTTCAACCCTATACCCACGAATGTGGTGATACATGAAGATGTTTTCATAACTTTTTGAAAATTGGCAAGTATAACACTTTTGATTCATCCCCAAAAATATTGAAAAAAATCCAGAGAGACTGGAAAAATATTTGTACTAATTTTCGTGCTAAAAATCGGTGCTTGCATTGAGTTATTGGCAAATTTGTGATTTTGATTAACCCTACTGGTCAACTTATCATGATTTAGGTGTGGATCACTAACGCATGACATACGACAAGGCTATTCACTCCAAAAACGGACATAAAACCCTTGAAAATGACATATATTAGGGGTTAATACCTCATACGGCAGCGATCGGCGGCACATGACCAGGTCACTTTCGTACCCTAAGGTTATTCTGCTATTTGTCACGTCACGTGTCGGTCATGGGGTGATAGCTGGTTATTCGGGGTACTTGGCCCCCGGCCGTTGTCAACAACAACACAGGGGGTCTTTAGTCAACCGACGAGAAATACCACATGGCAGTTGTTCTCTCTTGTGCTCGGGCCCGATAAACCCTGCTAACCCTGGTTTGTTGTCCCATTATTGCTGTATTATATTTTTCCCATTTTCTACACAAGAAGCCTCGTTCAAATGCAGTGATCACTGAGATACTGTATTGACCTCGAGTGATTGAAGCCAAAAAATGACAAACAGGGTGCATTTACATCACGAAAATATCGTCACCCTACGCGGTGCCTTAATTAATCCCCACAAGGATACCCCTTTTAAGTCACGCGCATCCGGACATGAAGAATTACTAAAAGTTCTAGTCCTCCAGTTGTAAAAATCTAGACTCTATCACTATTCTAGTGTGAATGGGCAGAAAAAGCGGTCCATTCACACTGAATTTGTATGGGAGACTAGCAGGGGTGGTCTAGGACGATGCCCATTCACGGTGGTCCATTCCGGCAGGGGTTGAAGGGGGATTTTCGAGGGCTGAATTTTTGGAGGTCGATTCCGGCCAGGGTGTGTGAATGGACCGCTTTTTTTGTGAATGGGCAGCGTCCAAGTGTGAATGGACCGCTTTTTTTTGGAAGGGTCATCGTCGTGGGTGTGAATGGGCAGCGTCCAAGTGGGAATGGACCGCTTTTTTTGTGAATCGACCACCTCCTAGTGTGAATCGACCTCCTCCTAGTGTGAATCGACCGCTTTTTTGAGAATGGTCAGCGCCAAGCCAAATATGTAATTAGCGCGTGCAGTCTTGACCTGGTAAGTGCAAGTTGTTTTACTGAGGGTTGGTTCCATCATTGAATTGAATATTTGCTAACAACCCTACCATTCAATAAACCGAGTTGATGTTTTGAAGCAAAATGTGTTGGCTAAAAAATAGATCGTGACAATCTACGAGTTCCAGATGAAAATAAATCGCGAAAAAGATTTGACTCCCACAATACTACAATAACACCTGCATCTTGACTCCGATTTATTCTAAAAAGTGGTGATGTCAATGACCTATCACTATTCTAGTGTGAATGGGCAGAAAAAGCGGTCCATTCACACTGAATTTGTATGGGAGACTAGCAGGGGTGGTCTAGGACGATGCCCATTCACGGTGGTCCATTCCGGCAGGGGTTGAAGGGGGATTTTCGAGGGCTGAATTTTTGGAGGTCGATTCCGGCCAGGGTGTGTGAATGGACCGCTTTTTTTGTGAATGGGCAGCGTCCTAGTGTGAATCGACCTCCTCCTAGTGTGAATCGACCGCTTTTTTTTGGGAATGGTCAGCGCCAAGCCAAATATGTAATTAGCGCGTGCAGTCTTGACCTGGTAAGTGCAAGTTGTTTTACTGAGGGTTGATTCTACCATTGAATTGAATATTTGCTAACAACCCTACCATTCAATAAACCGAGTTGATGTTTTGAAGCAAAATGTGTTGGCTAAAAAATAGATCGTGACAATCTACGAGTTCCAAATGAAAATAAATCGCGAAAAAGAGTTGACTCCCACAATGCTACAATAACACCTGCATCTTGACTCCGATTTATTCTCAAAAGTGGTGATGTCAATGACCTACGTGTTGACACACACAGACAATGATTGTCCAAGCAGCTGCAAAACTCTACAGACCCACTTTGGACGACAGTGTAACTTGGTTCAAATGCAGTGATCACTGAGATACTGTATTGACCTCGAGTGATTGAAGCCAAAAAAATGACAAACAGGGTGCATTTACATCACGAAAATATCGTCACCCTACGCGGTGCCTTAATTAATCCCCACAAGGATACCCCTTTTAAGTCACGCACATCCGGACATGAAG